>ML802712.1:122603-135865 GCA_009831015.1 Picea engelmannii | reverse complement strand
TAATTATTATTATTATTTTGTAAACTAAGCTACTTTTGTTTAATACTGTACAAAATGATTTACAATCCTGGCTATGTGATGTCTTCCAAAAAGGAAATTAGAGCTCTAATAACCTTCATATATGATGCAGGAGCATCTCAAGCAAGCGGAAGCGGAGGACAGTTGGATACGCACCAACACACAATTTGAAGATATTTTGAATTTCAAAAAGATGGGACATTAATGTAATAACTGGGAGAATGTAATTGTTCTTAAATGTTTTGGGGGATTGTAACGCAGATCTTGAGCAGTTGCTCTCATTTGTTAGTTGTAGATAATTAATGTAATCAATGTAAAGTAGTTGTAGAGATTTTAATTCGATAAGATAGCTTAGAGTTGTAGGAGGGAAAACTCAAGAAATCTCCCTCATAGATGTATTGTATGATTTGATTCTCATTGCAAGATTAGTAGCTGAAGAACAAGAGAGGATAGGAGAGCGGAGGAGAACAAAGACTATAGAAGTTGTATAAGAATATATCTGTTGCTATAGAACCCATGTACAAAAGCACTTGAGTTAATATAAGAATGCATTGACTGAATTTCATGGTGTTGTTATGGATACTGTTTGCATCTATTGAATGGTATGTTTACAGTTTGCTTATATGCTCTGTTATGCATTTGTTTCAATTCTTTTATGTGTGTGATTTCATGTTGAATGTATGAATTCTGTGAGAGGGAGAGTATGAGTTTCAATTATTTCTCTTCCTGAGAATTCCCGCAAGGAGGGCAGTGAAGGTTTGCAAGGAGTGCATTGGCGAGATTCTGAGTTTTACCTTAGAAAATCTTAGGAGAGATAGAGTTGTCCTCATACCAACATAAGTGCAGGTATAACATAGATCTGTTTAAGGTGTGCACAGGCCAAGTCGAGAAAAGTATTAGACTTTCCCAACCTAATGAGTGGTTGAGGGATTTCTATCGCAAGGAGTGTGCAGGGTTGGAGTGTTTGGTAAATTAGAGATTATCGGGAGGGCCGCAAGGAGTGCATGCAAGAATCCCTTAGAATCCTTGAGTTTGTAGCAAGAATCAAGATCAAGAGGGATAGAGACTTGGAAAGTTCAAAGGAAGGATGAGGGTCGAAGTCATCTCATAGAAACCAAGCTTAGGAGGAAAGACCCCAAGTTATTTGGCCAGGAGTCTTTGAGAACTTGAAAGAACGATTGAAATTATCGGAGGGAGAAACACCGATTTTTTGTGGACCGTTGGATCCAGTAGATCAGCGGAGAGGTTAAGATCGAGTGTCTTTCAACACTCGTAAGCCTAGGAGAGGTAACAACCGTTAGATCTGGATCAATGAGAGTTGTCGATTGGGCGCTTCGAGATATCGGTATTTCGGAAGTCGAGAGTGTGGAGGAAGTTTTTTTGGGAATCCCCGACATGCAAAATCCTGACGCAGTCTGGGCTGTCAGATCGAGGAAGGATCAATATCGTTGACCCGTGGAAAAGAAGTCATGAGTTCGGACTTTGGGAAAGAAAGGAGAAGAGTCACATCGCTAACTCTCGAGTCGTGAAATCGTGACGCACTCGGAGGCAAGGCCCCAGGATTTGGCTGGAGGTCGTATGGCGAAATCATAAAAAAGGAGCTAAGGATCGTTAGCCCATTTCGTGGTTTCAGGGATCGGAGGATTCGGGGTGACTAGTAGCAGGAATCTTGAAATCAAAAAACATGAAGTCGAGAACTTAAAGAGCCCTCTGAGGTTAAGTTAGTGGTCACACCAGTGGTCACGTGTAGTAGAGGTTCGCGCCTAGTGCTTTTTCGCGTGGGCGTAACTTCTAGAAGGACCTGTGGTTTTATATGCATTGAAGGTTCTAGAGGAAACTAAGGAGCCATTTCGGCTCAGGGGAATATGAAGATCCAACAACTGGGAGGTCAAGTAGACCCTGTTGAGGTGGGGGTGTTGGATCAGGGGTTATAAGAGCTAACAACTTTTGTTTTCTGTAGAGAGAAGACAAAGGATAGTTTTGATTTGAATTCTATGTGGATAGATTGAAACAATGTCGTCGAGAAGACGTCAAGAGAGACCAGTGCCCGATCCAACTGTGGAAAGGGAAATGAAATAACTTCGTTATCGATTGGATGTTATGGAGATGACATAGAGGCGAACACCTGATACTGGAGATATCAGTGAGGCTAAAATAAAAAAACAAAGCTGGAGCCGAAGAAGAAGTTGTAGTCGAAGATGTTGTAGAAGAACATCTATTCAAAGTTGTTGCAAGAATAGGGGCCAGAGAAAAAATGGGCATCCCTATGTATGAAGGAAACTTAGATGTTGAGGATCTGCTAGATTGGTTTAGAGATCTAGATAAATACTTCGACTATGAAGATATCGAAGAAGATAAGAAAGTAAAACACGTTGTCACTAGATTGAAAGGGCATGCAACACTGTGGTGGGATGAAATGCAGGCTGATAGGTGCTGCAAGGGAAAACAAATAATTAAAATATGGGACAGGATGGTCGCCAAGATGAAAGCCAAATTCATACCCAGAGATTGCCAAATCAATTTGTTCATAAGAATACGAAATTTGAGACAAAAAGGGATGACAGTGAAGGAATACACTGAGGAATTTTACAGGTTAAACATCAGAGCTGGTCATCGCGAGAGTGATGATGAAAAGGTCCCCATATACATGAATGGCCCGAGATATGAGATTCAGGATGAGATGAGCATGGTGACAATAAAAAATGTGGAAGTTGCTTATCAGATTGCTTCAAAGGCAGAATTGAAATTGGCCCGAAAGCAAGGTCAAAGGGGCAAAGGAAGAAGTCAGAGAAGAGGCAAAGTAGTTGCCCAAGACAGAGTAAAGAAGCCCAAGGATTAAGAAAAGAAACCTCATAACCATCGAGAAAGGGGAGGAAGCTCACAAGGAGGAAAACATGCCAATAGGAACACTTTTCCTTGAGTAAGAGGAAGAGGAAGAGGAGGTGAAATAAAGTTTTTTGTCTGTGAAAATATTGGACACAAATATTTTAAATGTCCCGATAGAAAAAAGGATGGAGGAGGAGAAGCTCACATTTCAGAAGCGCAGAAGCGAAATGTTGAGGCAGAATATGCAGAAGACATAAGATCCTTAATGAGGAGGAAAATTCTCTTGAAACCAGAGAAAGAGATGGAGAATCCAGTCCAGAGGAACAATTTATTTAGAACTGCTTGCAAGACCAAGGATAGGGTATTCAAGGTGATAGTTGACAGTGGAAGCACGGATAATATAGTATCCACAAAAATGGTGGAAAAGTTGGAATTGGAGACAATTTCACATCCAAGCCCATACAAGGTTTCATGGTTGCAAAAAGGACATCAAGTAACAGTCACTAAACAATGTTTAGTTGAATTTAAGATAGGGGGATATAGATATGAGATCTTATGTGATGTTATTCCCATGGATGTCTGTCATATTTTGATGGGGAGGCCTTGGAAATATGACAAGAATGTTATTCATGGCAGAAAAAAGAACACATACACCTTGGAGAAGAATGGTAGGATGCATATGTTGCTGCCAATTAAGGACAAGAAGGTGAAAGAAGAAAAAAGTAATACTATACTTCTCATGAGTGGGAAGGAACTTCTGGATGAAGTCAAGAAAGATGAAGAAATGCGGTTTGTTGTGGTGAGAAAACCTAGAGTCATCTTGACCAGTACCTCAATAGATGATCTACCTGAGGAAATTCAAGAATTGTTGGAGAATTTCGTTGATATAGTGGTGGACGATTTACCTTGTTCATTTCCGCCCATCAGAAGTATAAGCCATCACATCGACCTTATACCAGGAGCGAGTTTTCCAAACAAAGAAACGTATAGATTGAAGTTGCAAGAGAATGAAGAGGTTAAGAAGCAAGTCTAGGATTTAATGGACAAAGAGTTGATTAGAGAAAACTTGAGTCCATGCGCTGTGCCAACAATGTTAAGTCCGAAGAAAGATGGTGGATGGAGGATGTGTACAGACTCAAGGGATATAAACAAAATCACCATCAGGTATATATTTCCTTTACCCAAGATGGATGACTTAATGGATTTCTTGAGTGGAGAAAAGTTTTTTTCAAAAAATGATTTGAAAAGAGGATATCATCAAATTAGAATGAGGGAAGGTGATGAATGGAAGACAACATTCAAGATGAATGAAGGACTGTATGAATGGATTGTCATGCCATTTGGCTTGACGAATGCACCAAGTACTTTTATGAGGTTGATGAACAAAGTCTTGAAAGATTTCATTAGGAAATTTGTAATTGTGTATTTTGATGATATATTGATCTTCAGTAAGATGGAGGAAGAACATTCGAGACATTTAACTCTAGTGATGAGGAGGTTGCAACAAGAGAAATTGCTGATAAATCTGAAGAAGTTGTCTTTCATGAAGATGGAACTCATTTATTTGGGTTTTGTAATCTCTTTGAATGAGTTGAAGATGGATCCTGAAAAGGTAAAAGAAATCAATGAGTGGTCGTCGCCAATGAATATCTTTGAAGTCAGAAGCTTCCATGGACTAGCTAGTTTTTACAGGAAGTTCATCAAAAATTTTAGTGGAATTTCTACACCAATGATGGACACAGTCAAGAAAAGACATAAATATTTTCATTGGATAGAGGAAGCAGAGAAAAGTTTCAATTTGTTAAAGGAGAAGATAACTGGACAACCAGTTCTGATTCTGCCAGATTTCAATAAAATATTTCAATTGAGATGTGATGCAATTGGATTTGCGATTGGAGCTGTCTTAAGTCAAGAAAATAGACCAGTTGCATACTTCAGTGAGAAGATGAACGATGCCAAGAGGAATTATTCCACGTATGATAAAGAGTTTTATGCCATCATACAAGCATTGGAGAAATGGAGGCACTACCTAGTTCCGAAAGAGTTCATTTTGTATAGCGACAACTAGGCCTTACAGTTTATAACCAGATAGGAAAAACTGAACCAGAAACAAGCAAAATGGGTTGAGTTCATGAAGAACTTTACGTTTGTTATAAAGCATATTTCTGTAAATGCTAACAAGGTTGTTGATGCATTGAGCATGAAATGTTTGATTCTGCAGGAGTTTCGAGTGAAGACCTTAGTTTTTTATAGTCTTAAGGACATGTACAGAGATGATTCATATTTCAAGAACGCTTATGAAGCATGTGAGAATCCTGTTCTAAGAGATAGAATCCAATGGATTGAATATTTAATCCAGGATGGATTACTATTCAAAGGAAATTAGTTGTGTATCCCAAAGAGTTCTATGAGAGAAAACCTTTTGAAGGAAAAACATAGCGGAGGATTGGTTGGACATTTCAGCCATGAAAAAAAAATTTGTGCAACTGAATAGTTTCTATTATTGGCCAGGGATGAGGACTGATGTCAAGAAATTTGTCCACAGATGTAGAATCTACTAGCACGCAAAGGGGAAAAGACAGAATACATGGTTGTATCAACCATTGCCAATACCAGAGAGGCTGTGGGATGTAGTAAGCATTGATTTTGTGTTAGGACTACCAAGGACACATAGAGGTTATGATTCCATATTCTTGGTAATCGATAGATTCTCGAAAATGGCACATTTTATTCCATGTCAAAAAACGAGTGATACAACACACATTGCAAATCAGTTTTTCAAAGAAGTTGTTCAACTTCATGGTTTACCCAAGAGTATTGTTTTGGATAGAGATACCAAATTTGTTGGTCATTTCTGGAGGACACTATGGAAAAATATGGGGACGAATCTATCTTTTAGCTCAACATATCACCCTCAGACGGATGGACAAACTAAGGTAGTGAATCGAATTTTGGGAGACTTATTGAGGAGTTTAGTAGTTGAACATCATAGTCAGTGGGATCACATTCTGCCACAAGTAGAATTTGCATATAATGACTCACCTAACCGGAGTATAGGACATAGCCCATTTCAAATAATGTATGGAATGCAACCAAGGGGAGTATCTGAGTTGAAAGAATTAGAGCAGAATGAGTTCAGGAGTGTTGGAGTAGAAGATTTTGCAGTAGAGATGCAAGAGCTCCATAGTAAGATTAAATATCGGTTGCATAGTTCCAACCAGGAATACAAGCACATAGCATATCAACATAGAAGATAGCTTCATTTCGAAGTGGTATATTTGGTCTTAGCACAACTAAGGAAAGAAAGGTTCCCAAGGGGAGCATATAACAAGCTGAAGATGAAAAAAATAGGATCGTGTAAGATTTTGAGGAAATTTGAGGAAAATGCTTATGAGATAGAATTGCCAGATGATGTGGGCATATCACCCATATTCAACATAGAATATCTGTATCCTTACAGAAAAGATAAAGCAAGAGGAGAAGAGAATCAGAAATAAGTTCAGTGGGTCAAGAAGATGCATGTATCTGAAAAACCACAGATGGAAAATATCATTGATCAGAGAGTTGGAAAGAAGACTCGGAGGAAGACGTATTTTGAATATTTGATAAAGTGGAAGGGACACCCGATTGAAGATGCTAGTTGGGAAAGAGAAGAAGATATCCAGAAACATGGAAAGACGGTGCAGGAGCTCATGGACAGGAGTCCATGAATTTTTCAGCTAGAGGAGTATGATGCAGGAGCATCACAAGAAAGCACAAGCGAAGGACAATTTGATACACATCAACGCACATTTTGAAGATATTTTGAATTTCAAAAAGATGGGACATTAATGTAATAGTTGGGATAATGTAATTTTTCTTAAATGTTTTGGGGGATTGTAATGCAGATCTTGAGCGATTTCTCTCATCTGTCGGTTGTAGACAATTAATGTAATCAATGTAAAGTAGTTGTAGAGATTTTAATTCGATAAGATAGCTTAGAGTTGTAGGAGGGAAAACTCAGGAAATCTCCCTCGTAGATGTATTGTATGATTTGATTCTCATTGTAAGAGTAGTAGATGAAGAACAAGAGAGCATAGGAGAGAAGAGGAGAACAAAGATTGTAGAAGTTGTATAAGAAAATAGTTGTTGCTATAGAACCCATGTACAAAAGAACTTGAGTTAATATAAGAATGATTTGACTCAATTTCATGGAGTTGTTTTGGAAACTGTTTGCATCTATTGAATGGTATGTTTACAATTTTCTTATATGCTCTGTTATGCATTTGTTTCAATGATTTTATGTGTGTGATTTCATGTTAAATGTATGAAGTCTGTGAGAGGGAGAGTATGAGTTTCAATTGTTTCTCTTCCTAAGAATTCCTGCAAGGAGTGTAGTGAAGGTCTGCAAGGAGTGTGTTGATGAGATTTTGAGTTTTACCTCAGAAAAGATCAGGAGAGATAGAGTTGTCCTCATACCAACATAAGTGCAGGTATAACATAGAGACATGCAAGGTGTCCATAGTCCAGACCGAGAAAATTCTTAGACTTTCCCAACCTAGTGAGTGGTTGAGGGATTTCTGTTGTAAGGAGTGCGCAGAGTTGGAGTGTTTGGTAAATCAAAGATTATCGGGAGGGCCGCAAGGAGTGCATGCAAGAATCCCTTAGAATCCTTGAGTTTGTATCAAGAATCAATCTTAGGAGGGATATAGACTTGGAAATTTCAAAGGAAGGATGAGGGTCGAAGTCATCTTGCAGAAACCAAGCTCAGGAGGAAAGATGCCAAGTTATTTGGCCAAGAGTCTTTGAGAACTTGAACGAACGGTTGAAATTATCGAAGGGAGAAACAATGATTTTCCATGTACTGTTGGATCCAGTATATCAGTGGAGAGGTTAAGACCAAGTGTCTTTCAACACTCACAAGCCCAAGAGAGGTAACATCTGTTAGATCTGGATCGACGAGAGTCGTCAATTGGGCGCTCTGAGATATCGGTATTTCGAAAGTCGGGAGTGTGGAGGAAGTTGTTTCAAGAATACCCGACACACAAAATCCCGATGCGATCTAGGCCATCAGATCGAGGAAGGATCAAGACCATTGACCCATGGCAAATAATTCACGATTTTAGACTTCAGGAAATAAAGGAGAAGATTCACATCGCGAACTCTAGAGTCGCGAAATCACGATGTGCTCAGAGGCGAGGCCCCAGGATTTGGATGGAGGTCGTATGGTGGAAGCATAAAGAAGGAGCTAAGGACCGTTATCCCATTTCAGGGATCGAATGAGTCGGCGTGACTCACAGCAGGAATCCCAAAATCATGAAACACAAAGTCGCAAACTTAAAGAGCCTTATAAGGTTAAGTTAGTGGTCACGCCAGTGGTCACGTGGAGTAGAGGCTCACACCTAGTTCTTGTTCACACGGGAATAACTTCTAGAAGGACCTATGGTTTTATATGCATTGAAGGTTCCAAAGGGAACTAAGGAGCCATTTCGACTCAGGGGAATAGGAAGATCCAATGACCGGGAGGTCAAGCAGACCCTACTAAGGTGGGGGTGCCATGTCAATATACTATTAATATTGTGTTTGAAGAAGTCATTAAATGTTTTCTATGTTCTATGACCATCTAAAGGGGCCCTTAAGACTGAGAAAAAGTAGAGAAACATACTATAATAACATGAGATATCATTGGCTAATTTATTGCTAGTTTTGAGGTGGCATGGTTGGACCTGAATCACTAAGGATTTAATGTTCCTCGACCTTTCCATTGACTTCATATTCTTCAATATTGATCAGGTTTGTGTTGGTTTCAGGGGATCCTGATGTGCTTGTCACGTTCACCATTTATTCTTCTTTGTTTGTATCCCACTCAATCACCTTAAAGTTGATCCCAAAGGCTACTTGTCATAGAATTGTAAAATTGGCTTTCTTGTCCAGAGACTCGAACTGATTATCCTCCTTGTACTCCATTTATAGGGAAATTACATTCTTTGCTAGATAGTAAAACTCCATTGACTTGAATAATTTGTTGTCTTTGGATCTTGAGAACCCAAAATATTTTACCCATTCTTGAAACTCTTCCATGATTAGGTGCTTTGGAGTCTCCATCCTTCTTTGCCTTACTTTTTTCACTAGATCCTCCATTTTTTGATGTTATTCGAGATGGATGGTTTGATTATAGATCTATTTGCTTGCTTAACTACTCTCTCTTCCCCTATTCCATGAGACCTAATTTCCTCCCTTTTGTGCAGTGAGTTTTTGTGTGCCCCTTTCCTCTTGACGCCTCGACTACTAGATTCTAGAAGAACCTTAGCACTTTTATCCTCCATGGAATCCTTAGTGAGAATATTGTAGGTGCTAGAAACCCCTTCTAAGAGAGAGTTTTTTGTTCACCTATTTTGTTGACAAAAGGCCCCAAGATAATATTGAAACTCCTTAAGATGAGGGTACTTGGCACTGGAGTATTCATTATGAATGTAATACCACAGGGAGGAAAATTATCTCTTATACCCTTTAAACCACTACATAGTCTGACCAAAACAAACCAACCAAATTGTAACTTGAACCCATAAAGGGAAAGACATAACCACAACGTGAAATCCCTGAGGCTTCCCAACAAATTATCCCTTGCACAATGGATATCCAAGAGATTATTGATTTGGATTTATACATGGAATGAAATGAAATACATATTTATAACAAAAACACAGAGATACATTGAAACTTTACTTCTATTAATAAATGAAATGTGTTGAACTGTAAAAAAATATAGAATGAAACAAACTTGCTCGAATAGTGGTAGTTGATCTCTGAGAAGAGATGTGAAGGCTATGCGCATTCACCAAAGAAAATTACAATGAGGCTGAAAGTCCTTTTTATCATAAATAAGCAATGGGGAAACCATAAACATCCAAAAAGATAACCCTAGGAGATGAAACGCTAAGAGGCTTGTAGGTCCCGATGGGGTTAGTTAGTATGCCAACTTCCTAGGGTCATAACTTTTGCATACAATCTCCATTTGGCATGATCGATAATCTGTTGGAAAGCTCTAGCTGACAAGTACACATTCCCTGAGGATCCCCAACAAATTCTCCCCCACACAACGGAAATCCAAGAGACTACTCATCCAGATTTTTAAATGGAACGAAATGAAATACATAGTTATAAAAAAAAACATAAAGATACAATGAAACTTGAATTATATTAATAAATGAAATGTGTTGAATTGTAGAAAAATGAAGAATGAAACAAACTCGCTCGAATGGTGGCAGTTGATCTTTGAGAAGAGATGTGATGGCTACGTGCATTCGCCAGAGCGCATTACAATGAGGCCGAAAGTACTTTTTATCATAAATAATAAATGAGGAAACCCTAAACATCCAAAAACCTAATCGTAGGAGATGAAATGCCAAAATTTTTGTGGGACCTGATGGGGTTAGTTGGTACACCAACTTCCCGGGGTCGTAACGTTGGCATATGATCTTCATCTGGCACACTCGATAGCTCGTTGGAAATATCTAGTCGATAAGTACACATTTTGGTCGGCCCAAACTATGTCTTTGACTTTTTTGGGGCTTTGTCATGCCTAGAAAATGATAATAGTGCCTTAAAATGGCCCCGAAATTTCAGGACCCAAAAGAGTGTAGAAAAAATGCCAAAATGGAAAACTGTGCTTTGAGCTGGTGGAATAGGTGGGTGGCCACTGATATCAAACTAGATCAATCCTCCCCCATTAGGAATAAATGGCCTCCATTGCGTTGATTTCCTCCATCATATGTGGAAACTTCTGCTGAACTTGGCCCTAGGTGAGCCACTTGCCTTGGTGTAGGAGTTGCCCTGCTTTAACAACTTGATAAAGCTCGATCCTCTATTGGCGAGTTCCCTTAATATTTGTATCCATGATATGGTTTCCCATTCCATACAGTCAGGGTTGAACATTTTTTGTGTCAACTTCTCTATTATCTCTAATCACTAGTACATATGAGCAAATTTGCGATGGTTTTTCGTTGATATTGCCACAGTTATCCGTCGCAATTTCCACGAAAGCCGAGATTTTTTTTCATCAGAATAATTTCGTCGCTATATCCACGCTCCAAGTGTGCGTGGAAACATCGACGAAATTAACTCTCCACATGTCACCACCTTCAATATTGGTTAATCCTATGCATCGTCGCAATTACGACGAACTATCGTCGCAATAACAACGAAGAAATGTGGCAATTACGACGAAACTTCGTCACAATTGGGACGAAAAATTATGCCAAGCCAATAACTTACAACACAGTTGTTGAACGTGTGACGAAAGTCCATCGCAACTTGCGACAAAAATCCGTGGTAATATCGATGAGTGCAATATCTCAAAACCAAATTTACGACGCACATGCTGTATATGCGACGAATATTTGTGGCAAATTGCGACGAAGTTTCGTCGCTATAGAAACGGTTGTGGTAAAATAGTAAAATATTTCCGACGAACTTGCGTCGATATTGCAACGATGAATTTAGGTTTTAATTTTTTTTTTTACATGAAATATGGTATACCATATTGTATGCCATATTACAATCTAATATGGTAATGCCATATTACATTGTAATATGGCATTACAATTACATTGTAATATTGTAATATATATATCCCCTACAAATAATCAAGGCACTAATCAACCAAATATTGTAAGCATGTGTTATCATGAAGTTGGATTAGAAGTAAGGATACCAATATGACAATATACACAAAGAATAATTTGGAATATTACTTTCANAAAAACACATGGATTGCATGAGTGAGTCATTATGCAATTTATATTACACAATACTATGACAACACTTATAAGATTTATGTATGATATCTTAAGACCATTTCTCGAACTTGTTTATTGTAGCCTCCTTGGAGTAACAACACAAAATTCAAAGGAGAAAGTACAATTACAACATAGTGTTGCAACAGAGTTACAACATAGTTATAGTGAGTTGCAACAGAGTTACAGAAAGTGTTGCAGCAGAGTTATAGCAAGTTGCAACAGAGTAATAGTGAGTAACAACAAGTGGAGTAACAACACAAAATTTGAAGGAGAAAGTACAGTTATAGCATAGTGTTGCAACAGAGTTACAACTTAGTAATAGTGAGTTGCAACAGAGTTACAGAAAGTGTTGCAACAGAGTTATAGTGAGTTGCAGCAGAGTAATAGTGAGTAACAACAAGTGGAGTAATAGCACAAAATTCGAAGGAGAAAGTACAGTTACAACATAGTGTTGCAGTAGAGTTACAACATAGTTAGAGTGAGTTGCAACAAAGTTACAGAAAGTGTTGTAGCAGAGTTATAGCGAGTTGCAGCAGAGTAATAGTGAGTAACAACAAAAAATTCGAAGGAGAAAGTACAGTTACAGCATAGTGTTGCAGCAGAGTTACATCATAGTTATAGTGAGTTGTAGCAGAGTTACAGAAAGTGTTGCAGCAGAGTTATAGCGAGTTGCAGCAGAGTAATAGTGAGTAACAACAAGTGGAGTAACAACACAAAATTCGAAGGAGAAAGTACATTTACAACATAGTGTTGCAACAGAGTTACAACATAGTTATAGTGAGTTGCAACAGAGTTATAGCAAGTTGCAACAGAGTAATTTAATTGAACCAAGGTAATTCATGGGGTTAGCAAATTATTTAGGAATGTAGTGTCTCTTCAATGCACATTAGAAAAGGAAAGTATAACCTTTCAATTCATTGCAATTTAAAATCAAGTAACTGAAGCTTTGACTTGAAAGAATTGTAATGCATCAATATTAAATCTAATGAAACTTGAAATTTCATTTGAAATCAAAGAAAATTTCACATGATACACAATGGCGGAACCTTTGATACAATGAAGGAGTAAGATAACATAACACTTGAAACTTTTGTTGGTGCAATCATAATATACCCAAATAAGATAAGGAAGTGTACATCATAGTTTAGGCATTGAAGTACTACATGAATTATTTGTTGGGAAAACAAAAAATAAATTACTCAAATCATAAGCTTTTATAATCCTTGTCAATTGATCCAAGTCACAACAAAGCCTAGACTTCATGTGAATGGTATCCTGCAACATTTTGATTCGGTAATCAAGTATGATAAATATATATATAACCACATGGTCAATTTCCTTTAAGACCTTTGATGTTTTTATTTGACCATAGCTCTAAAGTTAAACTCTTATGTACTTGAAGAATATAAGCGATTACCTACATCTAGCTCAAATTTTGGAAAATGGTTAAAACCTTACAAAACTTGTATATATATGCAAGTCTCTAGTCTTTGAGATAATTGTAGGCTTGAAGGAGGATTAAAGTATAAATTTCATAATTTTGTTGTTAAGAAAGGAGAGCCAAGAATAAGCTCATGTGGGAAGCTTGAAGCTGTAAAGTCGATATACATTTTAGAGTAAACTAGACTAAATAATATGGTA
>ML802712.1:67486-105436 GCA_009831015.1 Picea engelmannii | reverse complement strand
TTATAATAAGGTCATATGTGTACAAATGTTTTCTTTATATAATAACGACATATACACCTAACATAAGTTTAGGGTTAGTGTTTATGTATCTTATTAGTCCCTGCTAAAGTAGGGAATATAACAATCAATTACTATCATTTCACCGATTAGGGTTGAGTTTCAAGAGCAACTCCATATCTTTATCAATGAAAAGAGAGAGAGATTATAGATACAATTGAAGGGAAAAGGGTATGTGGATTCCATAAACCTAGAATATTATGGAATCCACATACCCTTTTCCATAGAATATACTAACTATATCCAAAAACAAAAAACATGAAATATGGTATAACTACACATATTATATAAATATATTATCAAGGAAAAAATAAGCTAAATGCAATTTGGACATTTGCAAATTTTTTTACGAGTTAAATGAGTACATCAATAAAAAATAACATACTAACCTTGCAAGTTCAAAATCCGAGCTATGTAGATCGAGAATTGGATTTGTTCAACCGGTGGGTGACGGAAAAAATAAACAACTCAAACAAAAGCCAAGAACAGTGTCGCAACTATAGAAATTGTGTCGCAAAGTCTCTTAAAGTCACGTATATATAGATAAAATAGTCAACTAGCCGTTAACACCGACCAATGGGATAGACAAAATTTTCGTCGCTATTGCCACAAAAGTTTGTCTCTATAGCGACGAAAATCCCAACTAAGTTAAATAAATATTTTCGTCAATATAGCGACAAAATTTTGTGGCAATAGCGACGAAAATCCCGCCCTGTTTAAAAAAAATATGAAACTAGTGGAAGCGTGGAAAATTTTCGTGGAATAATCCGCCCATATGTAGTAGTGAATGATTCCAATAATGGTGGAAAGTATGGTCGAAGGAGGTTGACATTGAACACTGGGTGAAATCCAAGGAATCCAAGAATAATTAGCTCAAAAGTATTGTCACGCACAACCTTAGTGATGGTGTATGGACCATAGAGAAGTGGATGAAGCTTCTGATGGGGTCCTGTAAGGTGCTCCTTTTGCAAATGTAACCAAACCTTGTCTCCCACCTGAAACATGTATGGCACCTGGTGTTGATCATGACACTTATTATACTTAGCATTGGCTTTCGGAAAAATATCATGAACCTATTGGCGGATGTGTTGAATTCATTCAATAAACTTGGTGTCTTTTTCAACCTTAGACTAAACATGGGAGTGTTCTTCCCATGTGGTCTCAAGGGGCAATGTGACATCAATGGGACCCAATGGTTGAAATCACAACCCCACCTAAAAGGGGATGTAATCGATCGATCTATGGAGAGATCTATTATAGTTGTGATAACCATAGGGGAGAATTTCATCCCATGTGTGTGGATGCTTGGATTTTCACATGTGTAAGATATGCATGATCATCCTATTAACGACCTCTGTATGACCATTATTTTTGGGGTGGAAGGCAGTGGATTTGGTGAGCTTGGTGTACAAGAGTGACCAGAGGCTCGACCAAAATGTACTTAGGAACCTATTGTCCTGATCTAAGATTATGGTATGCAATATCCCAAAATTTACCCACACCCTTTCAAAGAAGAGTTTGGCAATGGCCTCCACTATAATAATCTTCTTGCAAGCTGCTAGAATGGCCATCTTAGAAAATTGATCAACCACCACAAAAACATAATCATTTCCTTGTTTGGTTGAAGGAAGGCCAAAGATGTAGTCCATTGAGATGGATTCCCAGGGCTTGTTGGGAGTAGGAAAAAGGGTGTACAAGCCTTGTTTCTTAATGGGTGGTTTGGTAATAGCGTAGTTAGTACAAGACTGGATGTACTTGCCGACTTCCTATCAAAGTTTTGGCCAATATAAATACTTCTACAAAAATTCCATTGTCATTTCCACACCAAAGTGTCCTTCCATCTGAATGTAGTGAGCTTCCCAATCATCTTCTCCCACTCACTTGAAGGAACATAGAGATGGCCCATATGGCATAATAGTCCATCCCAAAGATGAAATTCAGTGATGGGTGTCCCTGTGTCGAGCATCTGGTAAGTGGTAGTGAAGTTAGGATCACTCTCGTAGAGTTGGGACCACCTAGAGACGTCATGTCTACAAGAGTGGAGCATCATGGTTAATGATGCAACTGGAGGTCGACTGAGGTAATCAATGACGCGATTGGTGCTCCTTGTCTTATATTTGATGTTGAGATGAAACTGTTGCAATTATGTTGACCACTTTTGATGGCATTCGTTCTGCAATTCTCTTCGTGTCTGCATGAACTGCAGAGGTTTGTGATCAGTGTGGATGAATGTCTCCTTCTCGAGAATGTATTGCTTCCATTGGCGACGAGATTGTACAATGGAATACATTTATGTCATAAGTGGGTTACTTAGGCATGAAATATGATAGTGTATCACTATGATAGGCTACTAGATGACCATGCTAAGTGAGAGGTGCACCCACAACATAATCTGAGGCATTTGTCTCAATCTCAAAAGGTTGTTGTATATTGGGTAATGAGAGCATCGGGGCTGAGCATAAGAGGTGTTTTAGATCATTGAATTTTTTATGCTATGACTGTCCCCACACAAACTTTTCTTTTCCACCACTCTTGGTCACTTGTCTGAGGGCCCATGCAATATGGGAGAATCCCAACATGAATCTGTGATAGAAATTGGCAAGTCCCAAGAAAATATGGCGCTCAGTTAGTGTGGTCAGGGTTGGTCATTTATGAATGACGTGAGCTCTTGGATGGATCCACGTGCACACCATTCTCATAAAAAATGTAGCCTTGGTATTGGAACTCATTCATGCCAAAGAATCATTTTTCCAAGTTAGAATAGAACTTGTGTTGCCACAGAGTGTGAAGGACCTGTTGAATATGATGCAAGTGTTCCGCCCAATTCTTGTTGAAGATGAGGATATCATCCAAATATACCACCATGAAATAATTGGTGAAAGTTTGCAAGATATCATCCATCAATATCATGAAAGTGGTTTGGGTATTCGAAAAACCAAAGGGCATGACCTACCATTCAAAAATACCTTCTTTGGACTTGAAAGTAGTCTTCTATACATCAGTATATTCTATTGGGACCTAGTGGTACCTGGATTTCGGGTCAATCTTACTGAAGTACTTTCCTCCCTTGATATGGTCAAGAAGGTCATCAATTTGGGGAATTGGGTACCGGTTCCTAACTATGATTTTGTTTAGGGATATATAATCAATGCAGATTTGTCGGGTCTCATATTTATTTTGCACGAGTACAATTGGGCTTTCGTGCGGTGAGGATCTTGGTCAGATGTACCCCCTTTTGAGTAGCTCTTGTATCTAGCCCTTCATTTCCTAATTTTCCATAAGAGAGCGACAATAGTTTGGACCATTGGGTAAAGGTGCGTTGAGGTTCAGATCGATTGAATGCTTGATGTGACAATGAAGAGGTACCTTAGTGGATAAAGAGAATATGACTTTGTATTCCTCCATGACCTTGTCCAATTGCTTCTGTTGTATGGAGAGACCTTGTGCAGAGGCCATGGAAGTGGCTGCTATCTTTTGTTCACTTTGAGAACGAATCATAAAGAAGACAAATTTCCTAGTCTAGGGGATGACCTTCCTTCATTGCTTAGCGGAGATCAAAGAAATGGTGATAGGTAGAGCTACCTCTAGTGTCATGTACAATTGTCTTCCCAAATTAATAATAAAACTGGGAAGTCTAGAATCATATACAACATGACGTTTCCAAAAGTAATTTTGGCCTAAAAGAACATCACAAACTTCAAGGGGGGGAATATCACCAAATACCTCATCCTTGAAGGGCTTGATTCCATAGTGTAGGCAACACTGTTGGTTGGTGTTGAGATCTATCCCTTGGTAGAGCCACCCAATGGTATAAGGTTGAAAATGTGGTGTTATCAATAGGTCCAACTGCTTGGTGACCTTTTCTGAGATGAGGTTCTTTTGACTTCTTCTATGGAAAATGAAGTGTAGTGGATCACCCTTCACCCACATCTGCGAGTGGAAAAGGTTCTCACCTTCCTCTAGTTCTTTGGGTTCACCAGGATGGACCTTGGTGGAAGTGACGATGGAACTGGGTTCTGCATCAATGATCCACTTCCCCTTGTACGATTCTAATTCTGAGTCAAAACCCACATCTGACTCTAAGGCTTTCAACTCGACCACCAACGACTACTTTGAGCGACATTCATCGGTGCTATGCTAGGGGATTTTATGTAATTCACCCACTTTCCAATGTCTTTATTTGTCTTCCTATTAACCTTATTTTTTTTTTGGATTGGAATAGTTATCCCGTAGTGCTATATATTTTCTTTGTCCATTGTTCTATTGGTTGGGGCTTCCTTTTCCTTGTTGCTGTTGTGAGGAATTCACAGATCCAAACTGTCACTTCTTTTGTTTAAATTTATGTTCAAATTTGATGGCATATCGATAATCCTTTCCCAGTGATGAGATGTCCAGAAAATCCATTTATGTCTAGAAGTATCGAGGTAGACCATCGTGGTACTCGAGCACCAGGTTTCATTCAAAGTCTTTGATACCCAGCTTGGTGCGCAAGGTATAGAAGATAGTTGCGAACTCTAGAACTGTTTGGTCCCTTTCCTACTGCAATGTGGTCCATTTTGTATACTGGTCATTGTAGCTTCCAACAAGGAAATATTGTTCCTTAATAACATCCATGAAAGAAACCCAAGTGGGTATGACTGCAAACATTATGGATTCCTTTGTGTCCTTTTTCTCATAGTAAGTCTCCCACCAATCCTTGACATGGGGGACAACCTTAAGGAGTGCAAAGGTGATCTTTTCTCTATCAAAAAAATTATGGACAAAAGAATACCCTTCAAGGAGATTCAACCATTTATCTAGAGAATATGCATCTATTTGAACTTCAAATATAGAAATATCAAAACTAACTTGTACCTTGAAGGGGGCGGAGCCTCCAAAGTGGCCGCTTGATGAAGATGCATCGAATGTTGGTAGTCGTTGAAGGATCTGGGAAAAATTATCCATCATCTCATTCCTTTGTCACATGAGGGCTTCCTCGAGCAACAGTTTAACTGAATTTCTTGTTCAATCGTCTCTCTTTATTCCTCCATGGGAGGTTGTCGGGGTTGGTGAGGAAGGTCCTACAAAGGCTCAAATAGTTCAATTCCCAACTCCTTATACCTTGACCTCGTCGGGGGCATGCACAGAGAAACAGATAAAGAGAAGACCACTCCAATACCATTGATTCAGATTTATAAAATGGAATGAAATGAAATATAGAGTTATAACAAAAACATATAAATACAATGAAACTTGACTTCTCCTATTAAATGAAATGTGTCGAACTGTAAAAAATGCAGAATGAAATAAACTCGCTCGAATGGTGGTAGTTGATCGCTAAGAAGAGATGTGACGTCTATGCGCATTCTCCATAGCACATTAAAATGAGGATGAAAGGTCGTTTGATCATAAATATTCAATGAGGAAACCCTAAACATCCAAAAACCTAACCCTAGGAGATGAAATTCCAAAAGGCTTGTGGGCCCCGATTGGGTTAGTTGGTGCACCAACTTCTCAGGGTCATAAATTTTGTATACAATATCTGTTTGATGCGCTCGATATCCCATTGGAAATTTCTATCCAACAAGTACACATTCCATTCAGCCTAGACATTCCTTTTTCTATTGTCTGGGTGTTTTCATGCCCAAAAAAATGTTGTTTAAGGCCTGAAAATGGCCCTGGAAGTTCAGGACCCAAAAAAGTGTAGAAAATTTGCAAAAATGGAAAATTGTGATTTGAGCTAGTGGAATAGGTGGGTGGCCATCGATATCCACATGGATAAATCCTCCCCCCTTATGAAGAAATGGTCTCCATTGCATTGAGTTCCCCCATCATATGTGGAAACTTCTATTGAACTTGGCCTCAAGTGAGCCACTTGCCTTGGTGTAGGAGTTGCTTTTCTTTGACAACCTGATAACGTTAGATCATATTTTGGTGAGTGCCCTTAATCTGTGTGTCCACAATATAATCAATGGTTTCTCATTCCATATAGTCAGGGTTGAGCTCTGTTGGTGTTAATTGGTCTGCTATATCTGATGTGTCAAATAATGGTGGAAAGTATGGCCGAAGGAGGTCCACATTGAACATTGGGTGAAATCCAAGGAAGGGGGAAATACTTATCTCAAACGAATTGTCACCCAAAACCTTGGTGATGGTCTAAGGACCACAAAAAAGTGGACGAAGCTTCTGATGGGGTCCTGTAAGATGCTCCATATACAAATGTAACAAAACCTTATCTCCCACTTGAAACTTGTGTGGCACTCGGTGTTTATCATGGAGTTGTTTATACTTAGCATTGGATTTTTGCAAAATATCATGGACCTATTAGCGAATGTGATGAATCCATTCAATAAACTTTGTGGCTTTGTCAACCTCAAAATGAACCTGGGAAGATTCTTCCTATTTCATCGCAAGGGAAAGTGCGACATCAATGGGACCCAATGGTTGAAATTGCAGCCCCACCTGAAAGGGGTTGTGGTTAGTCCAACTATGGAGAGAATTGTTGTAGTTGTGATGAACATAGGGGAGACTCTCATCCCATGTGCATGGATGCTTGGATTTGTACATGTGAAATATATGCCCAATCATCCTATTGATGACATATTTCTCACCATAAGTTTGGGGGTGGAAGGCAATGGATTTGGTGAGCTTGGTGTCCAACAATGACTTGAGGCTCAACCGAAATGTGCTTAGGAACATGTTGTCCCAATCTGAGATAATGGTCTGCGCTATCCAAAAATGTACCCACACCCATTCGAAGAAGAGCTTGTTAGTGGCCTCCTTTGTGATACTCTTCTTGCATGATGTCAATGGAAATCTTAGATAAGAGATCAACCACCACAAAAAACAGTCATTTCCCTACTTGGTTGAAGGAAGGCCATACATGTAGTCCATACAAATGGATTCACAGGACCTCTCTGGAGTAGGAAGAGGGGTGTACAGGCCTTGCCTCTTAATGGTTGGTTTGGAAATAATACATGAAGTTCAAGACCAAATGTTCTTGCTGAATTCCTGTAGAAGTTTCATCCAATAGAAATACTTCTGCAACACTGCCACTATTGTTTCCACACCAAAGTGTCCATCCATTTGACTGTAGTGAGATTCCCAAATTAGCTTCACCTGCTTTCTTGAAGGAACATAAAGATGGCCTATATGACATAATTGTCCATCCTAGAGATGAAATTCAGTGACGAGCATCATTGCACCCAACATTTGGTAAGTGGTAGAGAAGTCAGGATCACTCTCATAGAGTTGGGGCCATCTAGAGGCCTCATGGCCTCATGTCCACAGGAGTGGACCACCGTGGTTAGTGCTGCAATTGGAGGTCGAATGAGGCAGTCAACGATGCAATTGGTGCTCTCAGTATTATATTTGATGCTAATATGAAACTGTTGCAAGTATGTGGACCACTTTTGATGGCGGTCGTTCTTCAATTTTCCTTGTGTCTGCATGAAGTACAAAGGATTTTGATCAGTGTGGATGATTGTCTCCTTCCAAAGAATGTTAATGCTTCCATTGACGACAATATTGTACAGTGGAATACATTTCTTTTTCATATTTTGGGTACTTATAGATGACATATGATAGTGTCTCACTGTGATATGCCACTAGATGACCGCACTGAGAGAGAATTGTGCCCACGACATAATTTGAGGCATTTGCCTCAATATCAAAAGTTTGTTGCAGACTAGGTAATGAGAGCACCGGGGCTGAGCACAAGCGGTGTTTCAGATCATTAAATGATTTCTATTATGAGTGTCCCTGCACATACTTTTCTTTTCCACCATCCTTAGTCACTTGGATGAGGACCCATGCGATATGGGAGAGTCCCAAGATGAACCTACTATAAAAATTGTCAAGTCCCAACAAACGTAGGAGCTCGGTTAGTGTGCTCGGGGATGGCCAGTCACAAATGACCTAGATCTTGGGTGGATCTACATGCACACCATGCTCATCAATAATGTATCCAAGGTTTTAGACCCCGTTCATGCAGAAGGAACATTTTTCCAAGTTAGCATATATATTTTGTTGTTGTAGAGTGTGAAGTACGTGTTGAATACGATGCAAGTGTTCCACCCAAATCTTGTTGAAGATGAGGATATCATCTAGATATACCAACCCAAAATAATTGGTGAAATTCCACAATATATCATCCATCAACCTCATTAAATTGGTTTGGAGATTCGTCAAATCAAAGGGCATGACCAACCATTCAAAAATACCTTCTTTGGACTTCAAAGTAGTCTTCCATACATCAATCTATTTTAGTGGAACCTGGTGGTAGCTAGACTTTAGTTCAATCTTACTAAATTACTTGGCTCCCTTGAGTTGGTTAAGAAGGTCCTCAATTCAGGGAATTGGGTACCGGTTCCTGATTATGATTTTTTGTAGGGCCTTGTAATCAATGGAGAGTCTCTAAGTCCCATATTTCTTCTGCATGAGTACAATTGGGCTTCCGCAGGGTAAGGATCTTGGTTGGATGTGCCCATTTTCAAGCAACTCTTGGATCTAACACTTTATTTTCTCATTTTACATAAGAGAGCATTGATAGAATGACCCATTGGGTAGAGGTGTTCCTGGGGTCATATCAATTGAATGATTAACATGACAGTGTAGACGTACCCTAGTGGATGAGGAGAATATGTCTTTGTATTCCTCCACAACATTGTCCACCTACTTCTGTTGCATGGAGAAGCCATGTGTGAAGGCCATGGAAATGGCCGCTACCTTTTGTTCACTTTAAGAGAAAATCATAAAGAATACAACTTTCATGGTCTGGGAGATGACCTTCTTGCATTTCTTAGTGGAGATCAAAGAAATGGTGGTAGGTGGAGTTACCTCTAGTATCCTGTACAATTGTCTGCCCAAAGTAATAATAACATTGCAAGGTCTAGACTCATATACAACATGAAGTTTCCACAAGTAAGGTTGGCCTAAAATAACATCACAAATTTCAAGGGGGGAAATATCACACAATACCTCATCCTTGAAGGTCTTGATTTCATAGGGTAGGCAACATTGTTGGCTGACGTGGAGATGTCTCCCTTGGCGGAGAAACCTAATGGTGTAAAGGTGAAGATGCGGTGTTTTCAGTAGGTCCATTTGCTTGGTGACCTCTGCTAAGATGAGGTTCTTTTGACTTACGCTATCGACAATGAAGTGCAGTGGAGCACCCTTCACCTACATCTACGAGTGGAGAAGGCGCTCACCATCCTTTGGTTCTTCGGGTTCATTTGGTTCTTCAGGTTCACTTGGATGGACCTTGGTGGTAGCGATGGTGGCACTGTGTTATGCATCAATGATCTGATTTCCCTTGTTCAGTTCTGATTTTGAGTTAGAACACACCTTTGACCCTAAGGCTTTCAACTCGACCACCAACAACTACTTTGAGCAATATTCATTGGTGTTATGCTAGGGGATTTTATGGAATTCACACCACTTTCTAGTGTCTTTCTTCCTCTTCCCATTACCCTTCTTTGTTTTTGGCTTGGATTGGTTGTATTGTGGTTGTCCATCCTTGATTTGTCCTTTGTTCTACGGGTTAAGGATGCCTTTTCCCTGCTCCTGCTGTGAGGAATTTGCAGATCCAAACTCTCTCTTCTTCTGTTTAAATTTATGTTCGATTTTTAAGGAATATCAATAAGTCAGCCTAGTGATCAGATGTCCAAAAAATCCACTTTTGTATGGATGTATCGATGCACACCACTGTAATACTTGAGCACTAGATGTTTTTCAGAGTCTTTGATACCCAACTTGGTGTGCCACAACGTGGTCCATTTTGTATACTAGTCATCGTAGCTTCCAACAAGGTAATATTGTTCCTTAATAACATCCATGAAAGAACCCCAAGTGGGTATGAAGGAAAACATTGAGGATTCCTTCATGGATTTTTTCTCATATTAAGTCTCCCACCAATCCTTTACATGGGGGACAACCTTAAGTAGTGCAAATGTGATATTTTCTCTATTGGAAAAATTATGGACAAAAAAATACCCTTCAAGGAGATTCAACCATTTACCTAGAGCATTTTCATATAACTGACCTTAAAATACAGGAATATCAAAACTAAATTGTACCTTTAAGGGGGAAATTCCTCCAAAGTGGCCGCTTGACGAAGATGCGTCATTTTTTGGTAGTCATCGAAGGATCTGATCAAAATTGTCCATCATCTCATTCCTTTGTCACGCAAGGGCTTCCTCGAGAAACAATTTAATAATATATCTTGATCCATCTTTTCTCTTTTCTTCCACCATGTGAGGTAGTTATGGTCAGCGAGGATGGTCCTGCAAATGCTCAAATATTTGAGTCCCAACTCCTTATACCATGATCTCGTTAGGGATATGCATGAAAAAATAGATAAAGAGCATATCACTATGATACCACTAATCTGGATTTATAAATGGAACAAAATGAAATACAAAATTATAACAAAAACATAGAGATACGATGAAACTTGACTTCTATTAATAAATGAAATGTGTTGAACAGTAAAAAAATGAAGAATGAAACAAACTCGCTCGAATGGTGGTAGCTAATTATGAGAAGAGATGTGATGGCTATTCACATTTGCCATAGTGAATTACAATGAGTTTGAAAGACATTTTTTATCATAAAGAAGCAATAAGGAGACCCTAAACATCCAAAACCCTAACCCTAGGAGATAAAATGCCAAAAGGATTGTGGGCCCCGATGCGGTTAGTTGGTGTGCCAACTTCTTAATGTCGTAACTTTTGCATATGATCTTTGTTTTGCATGCTCAATAGCCCGTTGGAAAGGTCTATCCAAGAAGTAAAAATTTCGATAGGCCCAAACTATTCCTTAAGCTATTGTCTAGGCTATTATGTGCCTAGAAAATGATGCTTAGGGCCTCAAAATGGCCCCAGAAGTTCAAGACCCAAAAAAGTGTAGAAAAACTCCCAAAATGGAAAACTGTGCTTTGAGCTAGTGGAATAGGTGGGTGGTCACCGATATCCACCTGGATCAATCCTTTTCCCTTAGGAATAAATAGTCTCCATTGCGTTGAGTGCCCACATCAGATGTGGAAACTTTTGTTGAACTTGGCCTCGGGTGAGCCACTTTCCCTAGTGTAGGCGTTTCCTTGATTTGAAAACCTGATAAAGTTGGATCCTTTGTTGGAAAGTTCCTTTAATATATGTTAGCATGATCTGATCAATGGTTACCTGTTCCATACAATCAGGGTTGATCTGGTATATCGGTTTCAACTGCTCTACTATCTCTGATGTGTCCAATAATGGTGGAAAGTATGGCCGAAGGAGGGACACATTGAATGTTGGGTACAAGACAAGGAAGGGGGGAATACTTACCAACGTTATTGTTGCTCCATGTATTATATTTGGTGTTGAGATGAAATTGATGCAAGTATGTGGACCACTTTTGATGATGATCGTTCTACAATTTACCTTGTTTTTGCATGAACTGCAAAGGCTTGTGATCAAGGTGGATGACTGTCTCCTTGCCATGAATGTAATTCTTCCATTGGAGGTAGGCTTGTACAATGGAATAAATTTCTTTTTCATAAACAGGGTAATTATGGACGACATGTGATAGTGTCTCACTATAATAGGCCACTGGATGATCTTGCTGAGTGAGAATTGCGCCCACAACATAATATGAGGCATCTATATCAATAAAAAAAGGTTGTTGTAGATCAGGTAATGAGAGCACCGAGGATGAGCATAGGTGGTGTTTCAAATCATTGAATTCTTTATGTTGTGACTATCCCCGCATGAATTTTTATTTTCCACCACCCTTGGTCACTTGGTTGAGGGCCCATGCAATATGGGAGAATCCAAACACGAACCTGCGATAGAAATTGTCAAGTCCCAAGAAAATCCATAGCATGGTTAGTGTGGTCGGAGCTAGCCAATCACGAATGACCTAGATCTTGGTTGGATCCATGTTCACACCATGCTCATACAAAATGTTTTCTATGTATTGGACCTCGTTCATGCCAAAGGAGAATTTTTCCAAGTTACCATATAACTTGTGTTGCCACAAAGTGTGAAGGACTTGTTGAATATGTTGCAAGTGTTCCTCCCAACTCTTGTTGAAGATGAGGATATCATCTAGATATACCACCAAAAAATAATTTTTGAAAGGATCGAAGATATCATCTATCAACCTCATGAAAGTGGCCAGTGCATTTTTCAAACCAAAGGGCATGACCAACCATTCAAAAATACCTTCTTTGGACTTGAAAGTAGTCTTCCATACATAAGTTTGTTCTATTGGGACTTGGTGGTAGATAGACTTCAGGTCAATCTAATTGAAGTACTTGTATCCCTTGAGCTAGTCAAGAAGGTCGTCAATTTGGGGAATTGGGTGCTGGTTCTTGACTATGATTTTTTTAGGGCCTTGTAATAAATGCAGAGTCGTCATGTCTCATCTTTCTTCTGCACGAGTAAAATTGGGCTTCCGCGGGTTGAGTATTTTGGTCAAGTGTTCCCCTTTTCGAGCATCTCTTAGATCTCGCGCTTGATTTCCTCATTTTCCATAAGAGAGTGATGATATACTGACCCATTGGGTAGAGGTGTATCATGGGTCAGATCAATTGAATAATTGACATGGCAGTGCAAACGTACCCTATTGGGTGAGGAGAATATGTATTTGTATTCCTCCACGACATTTTCCACCTGCTTCTGCTGCATGGAGAGGTCATGTGCGGAGGCCATGGAGAGTGAATCATAAAGAAGATAAATTTCCCAATATGGGAGATGACCTTCCTGCATTTCTTAGCAGAGATCAAATACATGGCAGAGCTACCTCTTTTATCCTATAGAATTGCCTACCCAAAGTAATAATAACACTCTAAGGTAAAGACTCATATACAACATGACATTTCCACAAGTAAGGTTGGCCTAAAAGAACATCACAAACTTCAAGGGGAGAAATATCACACAATACCTCATCCTTGAAGGGATTGATTCTGTAGGGAAATAAACATTGTTGGCTGACGCATAGATCTCTCCCTTGGCAGAGCCACCCGATAGTGTAAGGACGTGGATGTGGTGTTGTTGGCAGTTTTGGTTGTGTAGCCTGATTATCTACATGTTTCATAGGTGTTTGTTTTCAGCCTTGTTTTTACCCCATGAAGAATGTACACCCTGGAATATTGTACACCCCTCCATGCGGAGGGGTTGCAGGGGGGATTTCCCCCGAAGGAAAATTTTCCTTGTAAATGTTTATTATAATTTCACAGTAAATCTAGATCGTTCATTATAAGGTCACAAATCCGATGGCAGAAGTTATGTTAGGGTTTTTTCCCCTAGAAGGCAACCCTCTTTTATGAGGGAAATGTATTGTGGCTATGCATAATTGTGAATATTGTATTGTGATAAAGAAGACTGTGAGAGAAATAAGAGGAAGTTACAATGGGTGTGTTGTAGGTTTTATCCCTTCATTTGTTGGATAATAAAAAGGAAGGACCTAGCAATTTCTCTGGTGGATGTAGCCCAAACTGGGTGAACCACATATATCTGTGTCTCTATTGTATTGTGTATATTTTGTGTTTTATTTCTGCATTTTTATTTTATTTTATTTCTCTGTCATCCTGTTTTTCTAACAACTAGTATCAGATCGAAAGGTAACTCACAGGAAAAGAGGGTTCATGGTTCGAGTGGGAGTAATGACAAAAGATGGAAAGTTTAGGGTCGAGAAATATAACGACCAAAAATACCAATTATGGAAGATGCAGATGGAAGATTATTTATATCAGAAGGATCTATTCCTAGAATAGGGTGGAATAGAAAAAAAGTCGACAACCATGAATGACGAAGAATGGGAGGTTCTTGATAGAAAGACACTAGGAACAATACGGTTGAGCTTGGTAGCGTCGGTGGCTTTCAATATTTCGAAATAAAAGTCAACAAAGGAGATGATGGATGCATTGGATAAACTGTATGAAAAACCCTCGACGTCTAATAAGGTATTTCTAATGAAGAGATTATTTAATATGAAGATGTCATAAGGTCGGTCTATTGCAGATCATTTAAATGAATTTAATACCATTACTAATCAGCTAAGTTATGTAAAAGTGGACTTTGATGATGCGGTCAAGGCTCTTCTAATCTTATGCTCATTTCCAGAAAGTTGGAACGGCTTGGTCATGGATGTAAGTAACTCTGTCTCTAGTTTAAACACTTTAAAATTTGATGATGTTGTTGGTGTTATCCTTAGCGAGGAAATGAAATGGAAAAGCACAGGTGAGACATCGGGTATTGCATTAAACATGGATAACAGGGGAAGACAAAAGGATAGAGGAAAGGGCTAAGGGAACCATAGGAATTCTAGGAAGGGTATATCCAAATCCAGACTAGGAAATATAGAGTGTTGGAATTCTGGGAAGAAAGGACATTTCAAGAAAGACTGCAGAGCTCCAAAGAAACAAAGAGATGGAAAATAGAAGAAAAACCAGGAAACAAATGTAACAAGTGATATGTTACAAGATGCTTTGATTCTTTATGTAGATAATATTGCGAAGTCTTGGGTAGTAGATTCAGGGGCTTCATTTCATGCCACACCCCATAGGAAACATTTTCTAAATTATGTTCAAGGTGATCTTGGTCAGGTTCATTTGGGTGATGATGCACCATGCAAACTTGTTGGAATGGGAAAGGTAAAAATAAAGAAAAGGAATGGAAACCAATGGTCGCTGAAAGAGGTAAGGCATGTTCCAGATCTAAGGAAAAATCTAATTTCAAGAGGGTAGTTGGAAAGTGAAGGTTGTATATCCATATTTACAGATAAGGTGTGGAAGGCCACCCAAGGATCATCAGTGATAGAAAAATGAGAGAAGGTAGGTACATTGTATTTATGTACTGACAATACTGACTCTTCTATCTCTTTAGCTTCTATAGGAGTGGATACAACACTATGGCATCATAGGATTGGACACATGAGTGGGAAGGGGATGTAGATACTTCACAAAATAAATTTGTTGCCAGATCTTAAACAAATTGATTTGGATTTCTATGAGCATTGTGTTTATGGAAAACATAAGAGAGTCATATTTATCAGAGTCAGAAAAGAAAAGAAGAGTGAAAGGCTAGAGATTGTTCATACAGATCTATGGGGAACAACTCAAGTATCATCTCTTGGTGGCTATCGTTATTATGCTACTTTTATTGATGATGCAAATCATGCAACTAGAAAAACTAGGGTTTATTGCATTCAATAAAAATCTAATGTTTTTTATACTTTTAAGAAATGGAAGGCTTTGGTTGAGAATGAAACAGGAAAAAGGTTGAAGTGTCTCAGATCAAACAATGGAGGTGAATATTGCAGCAAGGAGTTTGATGATTACTGTTCATACCATGGAATTCATAGGGAGAAGACAGTTCCAGGAACACCACAAGAAAATTGTGTGTCAGAAAGGATGAATAGGACAATCATGGAGCATGCAAGGAGTATGAGATTGCATGTTGGTTTTCCCTTACAGTTCCAGGCATATGTTGTAGATATTGTTGTTTAATTAATAAACATAGGACCTTCAAGCTCTTTGGATGGTGGAATTTCAGAGAAGGCATGGATAGGTAAAAAGGTAAACCATTATTTTTTGAAGACTTTCAGTTGTGAAACATTTGTCCATATGGATAAAGAAAATAGAACAAAGCTTGAGGCAAAATCGAAGAAGTGTACCTGTATCAGATACAGTTTTAATGATTTTGGTTATCACTTATGGGATTATGAAAATAAAAAAAATCATCATGAGTACAGATATCATATTAAATGAGAAGGTCGTGTACAAATATCAGTTGCAGGGAAAGAAACAAGAAAAAGAAAAACCAGAATACACAGTGCTTGATGAGATCACTGAAAAAGAAATTCCAAAGGTACCAGAAAATCAAAATGTACAACAACAGGAGTAGCAGGTACCTCAAACTCCTGCAAGTGTTTTTAGAAGATCTACCATGTTAAGTAGACCCCATGAATGATACTCTCCTTCATTGTATTATTTATTGTTGACTGATTTTGGTGAACCAGAATGTTATGAAGAGGCAATGCAGGTAGACACTAAAAAGAAGTGGGAGCAACGCATGAAAGAGGAAATGGATTCCCTGGTAAATAACCAGAATTGGGATTTGTTTTAGTTGCTTGCAAGAAAAATAACATTGTAGAATAAATGGGTTTACAAGTTAAAGGAAGAAGATGGAGGCAAAAAGTGGTACAAGGCTAGATTTATTGTAAATGGGTTTGCACAAAAGAAAGGTATAGATTTTGATGAAATATTTTCTCCTCTTGTTAAAATGACTTCAATTAGGACTATTTAAAGTCTTGTGGCAGTAGAATATTTACATCTTGAACAGTTAGATTTAAAAACATATTTTCTCCATGGGGATTTGGAGGAGGAGATTTATATGCAACAACCACAGGGGTATGAGGTCAAAGGGAAGGAGAATTTGGTATGCATGTTGAAGAAGAGATTGTATGGCCTAAAGCAAGCTCCAAGGAAGTGGTATTTGAAATTTGACAGGTTTATGACAGAACAAGGTTATAGTAGATGTCATTCTGATCATTGTGTTTATTTTAAAAGGATAGAAAATGGAAGCTATATTATCTTGCTATTGTATGTAGATGACATTGTTGTTGCAGGGTCTAATATGCAGGATATAAATGTGCTCAAGAATAAATTAACTAATTCATTTTTTATGAAGGATTTGTGTGCTGCAAATAAAATCCTTGGTATGAGAATAACAAGAGATAGGAGAAATCAAAATTTGACATTGTCTCAGGGTGAGTACATAGAGAAGGTGTTGGAGAGGTTTAGAATGCATAATGAAAAACCAATTAGTAAACCTTTGGCCGTCCATTTCAAATTAACCAAAGAAATGTGTCCCAAGATGCAGGAGGAGATATAATACATGTCCAGGATCCCTTATTCATCAACAGTTGGAAGCTTGATGTATGTGATGGTTTGCACAAGACCAAATATTGCACATGCAGTGGGAGTTGTGAGTAGGTATATGAACAATCCAGTTAAAGAACATTGGGAGACAGTAAAGTGGATTCTCAGGTATTTGAAAGGTATTGCTACTCATGCATTATGTTTTGGAGGTTCATACATTTTTCTACAGGGATATGTTGATTGAGATATGACAGGTGATAAAGATAGCAAGAGGAGCACCACATGGTATGTTTTTAATGTAGGTGGAACAACAGTAAGATTAATTTCAAAACAAAAAAAGGTTTTTTCACTTTCAACAACAGAGGCAAAGTATGTTGCTTCTACAAAGGCTAGTAAAGAGATGATTTGGTTACATAGGTTTATGGAGGAATTGGGAAAGAAGCAAGATAATATCAGGTTGTATTGTGACAATGAGAGTTCCATTCATATTTCAAAGAACTCAGCCTTCCAGTTGAAGACTAAGCATATATAGCTCAAGTACCTTTTCATACGATCCATCTTGAAAGATGGACATTTGAAGTTGGAAAAGATACACACTAGCCAGAATCCTGCAGATATGTTAACAAAGGGAGTAACCAAGGAGAAACTGAGTTCCTTCTCAGTTTTATTTGGTCTTCAATCATGAAGGTGAAGATGAGAAATTTTCTAGGTCCAAGGTGGAGTATAGTCCAGCAGGTACAACAACAATGGAGTTGTTGTGATCAGTCTCCAAGTGGTATATTGTTGGTTGTGGAGCCTGATTATCTTCCTATTTCATAGGTCTTTTTTTCAGCCATGTTTATACCCCATGAAGACTGCACACCCCTCCACACAAGGGGGTTGCAGGGAGGAATTTCCCTCCCTGCAAGGAAAAATTGCCTTGTAAATGTATATTGTAATTTCATAGAAAATATGGACTGTTCATTATAAGCTCACATATCTAAAAGTAGAAGTTATGTTAGGGTTTTTTTCCCTAGAAGGCAACCCTCTTTTATGATGGAAATGTATTGCGGCTATGCATCATTGCGAATATTTGATTATGAGAAAGGAGATCGTGAGAGAAAGAAGATGAATTTACATCGAGTGTGTTCTAGGTTGTATCCCTTCATTTGCTGGATAATAAAAAGGAAGGAACTAGAAATTTCTCTGGTGGACATAGATCACTCTGGGTGAACCACATATATTTGTGTCTCTATTGTATTGTGTATCTTTTGTGTTTTATTTCCGCATTTATTTTTCTTGTATTTCTTCGCGATCCTATTTTTCTAACAGGAAGGTCCAACCGCTTGGTGACCTCTGTTGAGATGAGGTTCTTTTGACTTCCACTATCGACAACAAAGTGTAGTGGAGCACCCTTCGCCCACATTTGTGAGTGGAAAAGGAACTCACCTTCCTCTGGTTCTTCATGTTCACTTGGCTGGAACTTGGTGGTAGCAACAATGGAACTAGGTTCTGCATTAATGATCTACTTCTCCTTATCTGGTTTTGATTTTGAGACAGAACTCACATCTGACTCTAAGGATTTCAGCTCGACCACCAACTACTTCTTTGAGCAACATTCATCGGTGTTATGCTAAGGGATTTTATGGAATTCACACCACTTTTCAGTGTCTTTCTTCATCTTCCCATTACCCTTATTTTTTTCATCTTGGATTGGTTGTCATGTGGTGGTCCATCCTTGCTCTGTCCTTTGTTATGTGGTTTGGGGTTTCCTTTTCCCTACTTCTACTGTGAGGAATTCACAGATCCAAACTCTCGCTTCTTTTGTTTAAAATTATGCTCAATTTTGACAACATATCGATAAGCCTTTCTTAGTGATGAGATGTCTAGAAACTCCATTTCTATATAAATGTATCGATGCATACCATCGCGGTACTTGAGCACTAGGTGTTGTTCAGAGTATTTGATACCCATATTGGTGCAAAAGGTATGGAAGACATTTCAAAACTCTAGCATTGTTTGGTCCCTTTCCTATTGTAGTGTGGTCCATTTTGTATACTGGTCATCATATCTTCCAACAGGGTAATATTGTTCCTTAACAACATCCATGAAAGAACCCCAAGTGGGTACGACTGCAAACATTGCAGATTCCTCTATGGCCTTTTTCTCACAGTAAGTCTCCCACCAATCCTTGACATTGAAGATAGACTTAAGGAGTGCAAAGGTGATCTTTTCTTGATCAGAAAAGTTATGGAAAGAAAAATACCCTTCAAGGAGATTCAACCATTTATCTAGAACATTTGCATCTATCTAGCCTTCAAATACAGGAATATCAAAACTAACTTGGACCTTGAAGGGGGAAATGCCTCCAAAGTGGTCGCTTGATGAAGATGCATCGAATTTTGGTAGTCATTGAAGGATCTGGGAAAAATTATCCATCATCCTGTTCCTTTTTCACATGAGGGATTCCTCGAGCAACAGTTTAATAGGATTTCCTGCTCCATCGTCTCTCTTTTCTTTCGCCATGGGAGGTTTTCAGGGTCGGCGAGGATAGTCCTGCAAATTCCAAATAGTTCGAGTCCCAACTTCTTCTACCCTAAACGCATTAGGGACATGCAGAGAGAAACAGATAAAGAGAAGACTTCTCTTATACCATTGATCCAAATTTATAAATGGAATGAAATGAAATACAGAGTTATAACCAACGAAACTTGGATTCTATTAATAAATGAAATGTGTTGAACTATAAAAAAATGCAGAATGAAACAAACTTGATTGAATGGTGGTATTTGATCTCTGAGAAGAGATGTGATGGCTACGCACATTCACCATAGTGCATTACAATGAGGTCGAATGGATTTTTTATCATAAAGAAGTAAGGAGGAAACCCTATACATAAAAAAACCTAACCATAGGAGATGAAACACCATAAGGCTTGTGGGCCTCGATGGGGTTAGTTGGTATGCCAACTTTTCGGGGTTGTAACGTTTGCATACGATCTCCATTTGGCGTGCTCAATAGCCCATTTGAAAGGACTAGCCAAGCAATACATATTCTGGTTGGCCCAGACTATGATAATTGTTTAGGCATTGTCATGCCCAAAAAATTGTAAATTTTAACCTTGTACAATATTTTACTGCAAACATATTTTCAATAAAAGAACAAAAAAAATACAATGAAAAATACAAACATTACACATAGATTTTTCCCCTGGAAACCCAAACTGGGAAAACCAACATATTCTATATTCATTCATATCATACATTGTTTACAATACAATATACATATAGGAGCCAACGACATCCAAAACCCTAACCCAATTACTTAGATTAGTCAACAACCCTAATTCCTTAATCAGAAATAGAAAACCATCGGCGAAAAACCATGTGCCAAAAAACTGCCCATAAATGGACACGAAAAACCAAGGATCGCCCAAAAATGGACATGAAAACTAAGGAAAAAAAAAATTTGGGGGCTTCGCCCTGCTACAACCCCCCGAGGGGGGGCCTAATGATCCCCCGTCTTACCCCCTTGCATGCAAAGAATATAACAATATAACACAATATCCAACATTCTCCCACTTGTTGTTTTCTTTGCATACATGGGGTTACATGGTTACATAGTCAACAATCCAGGGCAACAATGCCCATAGATCCTCTACACCAAGAGAACTTCTTAGTGCTTATAGATTTTTTTAATGAATTTTCAACATTCTTCAAAGTGTCCACCTTCATCAAAAACACCTTCTTTTCTTCAACCATGTCTCTCACAAAGTGATATTAAACATCAATATGCTTTGTCTTTGAATGATAAGTCGGGTTATTCGCTAGAAAAATTGCACTCTGACTGTCACAATATATCCTTACAGATTGTTGTACCAACCCAATACCGGAACATAATATTTGTAACCATACTTCTTCCTTTATTGCATGAGTGGTTGCCATTTATTCAACTTTTGTAGTTGAAAGTGCCACTACAAACTGTCTTTTGCTCATCCAATCGATTGGTCCTCCAAACAAGTTAAACACATACCCGCTTGTAGATATCCTACTATCCATATCTCCAACATAGTATGCATCCACAAAGCCATGTATGTTGAACACTATGTCCAATCCTAGTCTTCCTTGGTAGCACAATCCATAGTTAACAATGCCACAAAAATACCTGAAAAGCCTCTTTACTATTGTCCAATGCTCCTTCTCTAGTTTTGACATATACCTACTCAAAACTCCCATTGCATGTGAAATGTTTGGTCTAGTACGAACCATTGCATACATCAAACTTACAACCACACTCACATACGGAACATGAGACATGTCATCCTCCTCTTCATGTGTCTTGGGACACTGATCCACAGATAACTTTACACCTACAGGAATAGGGACCCTAACCGATTTACATTCCTGCATATTGAACCTCTACAATATTGTCTCGACATATTTTCTCTGATTTAACCAGAGTTTCATGTTTTTTCGATATTTTTTAATTTCCATGCCCAAAATGAAATTTGCAGCACCAAGATCCTTCATGTCAAATTTAAAGGACAACTGAGTTTTCACATCCTAGATAATCTCCCTGTTGTTTCCTATCAACAACATGTCATCCACATACAATACAAAATAAATAAAATGATCACCAATTAATTTAAAATATACACAGTGATCCTCTTTGCTTCTTGTGAAGCCAAGTCCCAACATATAAGCATCAAATTTTTGATACCACATCCTTGGTGATTGTTTTAAGCCATACATGGACTTTTTCAACTTGCATACCAGCTCCTTCTTTCCCTTCACAACAAATCCTTCTGGATGCTTTATATAGATTTGTTCTTCTAGATCCCCATGTAGGAATGTTGTCTTCACATCCATTTGTTCTACTTCAAAATCAAACACAACGACAACAGATAACAAAAATCTAATAGAAGTTAACTTGGAAATAGGGGAAAAAATCTCACCAAAATCAATTCCCTCAACCTGGGAATAACCCTTTGCTACTAATCGAGCTTTGTATTTCTCCACTTTTCCTTCTGCATTCAACTTCTTTTTAAATACCCATTTGTTTCCAATGGGATTTCTTCTAGTCGGCAACTCCACTAAATCCCAAGCCTCATTCTTATCCAAGGCTATCATTTATTCAACCATGGCCTTTTTCCAGAGTTTTCCATCCTTTGAATCCACTACCTCCCTAACAGTTCTAGGATCATCATCAGTAATAGACAAAGCAAAATTTGAGAGGAAAACAGATGGAGTATACTTTTCTGGTAGCATTTTTTTCCCGCACGGATCTCCTCAATACTAGAGTATGAGGATCTTCTTCTTATGATTCATGGTCTTATGTAGATTCTGATTCATCATCCTTTGGCTCAAACTCTATTTTATCTGGTTCTTCTTTACTTGGTAGGAATTCCTATTTGACAACATCCTTCATTTCTCTAAATACCACATCTCGACTATACACAACCTTCTGAGTTTCTTGGTTCCAAAGATTATGACCTTTGGGACCATCTTTATACCCAATAAAGATACACTTTTCAACCTTCTTATCTAGCTTACTCATGTTTTCCTTTGGAACATGAACATAGGCCTCATAGCCAAATACCTTGAGATGTGTGAGAGAAGGTTTCTTACCAGTTCATACCTCTTATGGAGTCTTTTTATCCAGTGATGATGAGGGTGATCTATTGACCAGGTAACATGCAGTACCCACTGCCTCTACCCATAATTCTTTCCCTAACTCGACACCACTGAGCATGGACCTTGCTTTTTCCATCAACGTCATGTTCATCCTTTCTGCAACTCCATTTTGTTGAGGTGTATATGGAGTAGTCTTTTGCCTTGCTATACTGCGCTTCTTACATAACTCTTCAAATTCATTCCTGTAGAACTCTCCACCATTATCTGTCCTCAGGACCTTAATTATTTTCTTTGTTTGATTCTCAACAAGAGACTTAAAATCTTTAAACATGTCAAAGACTTCAGATTTCTTCCTGAGGAAATATGTCCAAGTAGTCCTCGAGAATTCATCTATACATGAAACATAGTACACATATTTTCCCAATGATGAAACCGACACAGGGCCAAACACATCATTGTGCACTAGTTGCCCTGGTTACACCAGAAGGGAATCTTACCTGATTTTGCTTCCCATAGACACAATGTTCATAGAAATCAAAATCCATAGAGTAGTTAGACATACCTCCAACCATACCTTTATTGTGCATTAGTAGAATACCCTTCTCTCCAAATGCCCCAGTCTTTGATTCCACAGCATAACCTTTTCTCCAGAGGCTGTAGGAGTTTTTTTCTTCTTCTGCTTCAAAATCAAGAACAATGGAACTATTATACCCATTACTAATAGTGCTTCCTTGCATCTTATATAGAGTTCCAATCTGAACTCCCTTCAACAACACCATTGCTCCTCGAACCATCCTACAGGTTTCTTTTTCAAATACCATTTTAACCCCTGCATCGTCCATTTTTCTTACATAAATCAAATTTCTGACCAATCCTGGTGTTAGCACTAGGAGTCACCTTCAGATTGCATGGAAGGAAAGCCTAGTACCCATCAAGTTATAAGTGAATGTAAGGGTGTTTAAAGGGTCAAATGGAAAAGGACTCAAGTGATAATGTTCTAACTCAGATAACAATGCTAGCATACACCAACAATTAAGGTCTTGGCTAATTTCAATTAGTAGTTTGGGAATAAATATGAATAGAGGGAAGACTTGAATGAGAGAAGTGTAGGGGTTGTTTTAAACATCATTTCAACAAGAGCCTAAGGAGGAAAGCTTCTTAACACAAGATCTTCTTGAACTAAGAAACTAAAGAAGATAAATAAACATCATGATAACATAAGGATCAAACATCCATCATAACATCACCACGATCATTCATGTGAATCATTCAAAGCATGAACATTTAACATCAAAAGCAAATAGACTGAAAGAGAAGCTGATTTCTATTAGTCAAAAAGTCCTAAGTGCAGTATATCACAAGATCACAGTTACTTCATCAAAAGATTATAGTATAAGGGAGCCTTTCTCAACCATATGAACGTACCAAAGCAAATGATCTATCTATTTATAACAAAAGGGAGGCAACAACTGGAGGTACAAGCTGGCCCCCTTCCCTTGAAAAACTCGAAACATTTATTTTCTCTAACAACTTATCTAACCATCTATGCTAGAAAAAAGGAAAATGTTGGTGACCAATCCAACTGAAATTCAAACTGAATTGATTCCCTTTTGTTGCGCATCTCCTTGTTTGCCATGTGTCCTTCAAAGCATGTGGTTGTCTTCATAATGTTAGATGTTGCTTCTCCATCCTTCTTCATCATCAATTTATCCAAAAATTGTTAGCTTGGTCCTCCTAGATCCCTGGTCTTTATTGACAACTTCCTTGGGTAGCAAAACTGGGTAGCGCACTACAAGGAGAAAAGGTAGCACCTATAGGTAGCGTCACTGTGTTGCATATGTATACAGATTATGCTCTCTGTGCAATATTAGGTAGTTCCTATAGGTAGCGTCTCTGTGTTGCGCCTATGTGCCAATTATTTTCCCTTTTTGAAATATTAGGTAGCGCCACTTATGTTGCGTCTGTGTGTAGGTTTGGGTAGCATTACAAAAACGTAGTGCCTTCAATCCTTGAACATGTGCAGAGTAATTTACGGTTTTCATAATGACAAAATCGTTTTAATCAAGAGCCTTGACTACATAATAGGTAGTGCTTTATACCAATGGGAAAGCTAGCACTTAGTAAAAACCCAAAACCCAAATAGTTAAGCGCTTAGAAGCCTATATAGATGGCAGAGATAATATTTTCATATTGGTTAACCCTCCCAAAAATATGCATCCTCAAAAATGGGGCTTACCCTTACCATCTATTTTGTCATTTTGACACTTAACCTCATACTCTTTTTGGTAGAAAGAGGATCTTCAATTGACACAACAAAATTCTTCTTCTTAGCATTGACAGGATTCTTTGGTGTAGTTGTGCTCTCCTTAGTTGTTGGTTTGTCATCTTCAATGGTAGCTTCAACGAACACCTGTAGATTTCTTTGGGATACCTCATCTTGAAAATGCTTCAGCTTTGCCTTTAGCTTCCTGTTATGAGATTGGAAGCCTTTGTTCTACTTGTAGAGATTCCTTAGCTGTCTGTGAAGGGGATGGGCCCTCCTTTCTTCAAATCTTTCCAAGTCAAGGGTGTGATTGTAACCATCCATGAGCTCTTTCATCTGAGCCAAGTTGACCTTATCTTTTACTTTAAGATGAGCTATTTATTTTCTTGCATCTCTAAGCTGCTTGATAGGTCTTTTGTAGGTCTGACTGTCAAGAGGAAAAATGGCATGTACAATCTCACTAGGATTTTTCTTAGACTCCTCTTCCTCTTGCATGGGAAGTGTCTTGTCTACCTCATCAGGTTCCTTGATGACTTTACTTTTATTCTTCTTTCTCAGCACAAGGTTTTCATATTTTCTTTCAATAGGCTTCTCAATGCCTTTCTCATAGGTTTCATCTTTACTCTCCAAAGGTATTTTAGTACCTTATTCCTTACCCTTCTGTACATGGGTTTCTTGTTTCTCTTCAGTAGGCTGAGAACTACCTTTACCCTTATTCCTCTGAATAAGGGTTTCTGATTTTTCCTCCATAGGATTTCCAATGCTCTTACCCTTCTTCTTTTGAATATGGGGCTCAGGTAAGGAATTCTCTTTGAAAACCTCCTTAGGAATTGATGACCTTGTGAAAGGTCTTTTACCTTTGATTTCAACTGCTGGAGGAGAAGAGGGAAAGAGGAGCTTCTTTCCTTTCTTGGATGAAGCTTTGGTAGAAGAAGGAACCTCTTCTAATCCTGGTGGAGGAGGTGGTGAAAAATCTTTGTGTGGAGAAGGACAAACTTCCTCATCAACCTCTATGACCTGCTTGCTGATCTCTGGAACTTGAATAGGGGTTCTACCCTTTCTTTTCCTACTGGTCCCTACTTTAGAAGTACTGCTGGGTGACAAAGGAATTGCCTTGTGTGATTGAGGAGTTGGTGCTAGATCCAATTTGATATGAGAGGTAACCACAAAATGTTCCCATGAAATCTCTTTCTTACCCAATTCCTCAGAGACTAGCATTTTGATTAATCCAGAGTGGAAAAGGCTAGAATCCACATCTTTAGATTTGGCTTGTATCCTGTCTGAAATTTTACCTATACTCCTCAACAAGTAATAAGGAACATTCATCTCAACCTTACCAGTAAAATGTAGCAACAACATTATATGGTACTGGTACAAGGTGTTGAATCTCCCTTCACAAGTAAAATATCTCTGTATGATATTCAGTAATCTATCAAATTGTTCAATCAATTGACTCCTTGGCATACTTTTGGACAAGTCATTGGCTTGATATTCAAGTTTAAAAAGATCTTTTGCATAGGCTGAACTCAAAGCCATGGCTTTGAACCACCTTTCACCTATAATGGGGATCCTTGTTACTGCTAAGATAGATGCTTTAGTAACCTCAAACTCCAAATCACCAACCTTGGTTTTCTTGCCATCAAACTGTAGTGCAAACTGTCTTGCTACCTCTGGATGGCCTCTCTACATGTTCTGATAGAAAGAGAGGCACCCTACTCTTTGAAAGGCCTCTCTTGCTATGGGTTCTGTATCAAAAAGATGCATGTCCACCAGTTCTGTTCTGACCACTTTTCCACCTTTGTGTGTCTTTCTCGATTGAGGAGTCTCCATGGCTCAAAATGAGGGTTTTTAAGAAGATTAAGGGATGGTAATGACCATGAAGGCTTTGAATAGGCCTTTAAATAGATAAGGTCGACTCTTTAAATAGATTGATGCTAGTAAGACAAGATAGACCTTTTATGAATTAAACCCTTAGGCTTGTACATGTATTCTGGAGTGTAAATAGTGAGGAGGTAGTCTGAATTTGGCCCTCTGCAATTGAGTGAAATTCCAAACCCCAAGGTGAAAGGAAGCAAGGAAAACAAAGTTGGTTTGAGCAGTGCCTTTGGGTAGTGCAATGCATACACAAAGGATAGGTTATTTACAAGCTTGCAACTTTAATGGTTAAAGCAAACAACAATGATCAGACCTTAGATACAAGCAAAGAAATTTACAGGTCTGAAGAGGAGAAAAACAAGGTTACCATGCAAATATGGATCCCTTACTACTGTGCAAGCTTAGCAAAACGAAAACCCGAGCACAAATTTCCCGTGAAAATTAATATGCAGAGGAGGTAAAATGGGAAACTTGTGTAATGGACACATGTTGAGATATTCAACGCAATGTTAGGATGAACTTTGAGAAAACCTCGGCCCTGGAATCTTTCTCAGCATCGGATTTGGTTGACATGCGGTCGCATGATCAGAACTTATGAATTTGTGCAGCGCAACACTGTTGAGTCTAAACCATTACCAAATCTCATCAATGCAATATCTTTGAAGGAATATTTAACCGACTTCTGGCACTGAAAACAAGGGACATGACATCAGTCGTGGAAATCATGGCTCGAGGTGGAAGTGTGATGAACGTGATAGGCACTACGGAACTGTCTGATGAGTAGGCAATGCATCCACTTCAAAATGTGATTAGAAAGGTAAGCACGGACGTTGAGGTATGCCTATGAGGTCATGAGTGAGGAGAGAGGAGTGTCAGATCAATCTAGTCATGGGAGGGATCGACCTAGGGAAAAATCATGAAGGGGAGCAAGATAAAAAATGAGCTAGAAATGGTTTAAGGATCAAAAATCAATTTGAGGATCAAATTAGAGCTAAGACTAAAAAATGTTAATCATCCAAGGGGTCCCACCAATCATAAATTTTAAAGGGATGAGACCTTAAAAGAAAAAATTAAAATCTAAGGCTTAAAAAAGGATTGCAAACAAACCAAAAAGACCCAAGGCAATTTAGTGTGATAACACCTGGGATGTGCAGAACACTAGGAAGTGTCCTAATTATTCCATCTATGAGCCTCAACTTAACTTTTCCTTGTCCTATGATTCTTGTTGTCGAGTCTTCACCTAGAAAAACATTACCTCCATCATACCTTTCATATTCACATAACCACTCCATGTGGGGAGTCATATGAAAGGATGCACCAGGGTCAACCAACCATGCCTCATGATTTTCATGTGTGCTTGAAGAATCCAAGTACCCATCCCCTCCTTCTTCCTTGGAGGTATTTTATTTTCTAGAGGGAGCATCTTCAGATCCCTTCACTTTCTCAATGCTTTTGGATCTACATTGCTTCTTGAAGTGCCCTTCTTTTCCAGATCTCTAGCATACCTTTACAAACTTTCTAGAAGATTTAGATCTACCCTTAGACTTAGATCTCCCACTTGAGGACTTAGATCTATTTCTATCCTGGGAGAGTCCTCTTGCAAATAATGCATTTGTGTTATGTCCTTCCATGTTCTTCCATCTCATCTCCTCCAACAACAAGGATGAGACCACATCATCAAAACTCAAGGTAGTTGTATTACTACCTATGGCCACAACCAAACTATCCCACGAGTCTGGTAAAGAGCATAGTAAACTAATACATTTATCTTCATTTGAAATTTTAATCTCAATAGATAATAATTGACTTACCACAGTATTGAATGTGTTCATATGCTCTGTCACTGAGTCTCCATCTCGCATCCTTGGGTTATACAACTTCTTCCCCAGGAACAATTTATTTACTAGGGACTTAGACTGATACCAGTTCCCTAACTTATTCCATAACTCCTTGGTTGTAGCTTCCCCTGACACATTTAGTAATATTGAATCTGAGAGACATAATCAGATTGTGCTCTTCACCTTCCGGTCCAAATTTTTCCAGTCATCTGTTGACGTTCCTGTTGGTGCAGTACTTGGATCCACCGCGATCCACTGATCTCTTTCTACCAACAAATCTTCCATATTGAGCTTCCACAACTCAAAACTTTGTCCATTAAATTTCCCGATATCTATTTTTGAACTGCTCGCCATTTCTTTTCACTTGAGGAATCAATGTCGCATATCTCCTAGTGTAACAAGGCTTATCAACGTCCCGAGCCAAACCACTGACCACAAAGGCATCCCCCTAAAGCCAACAATTGCCTGATACCAAATGTAGATTTTAACCTTGTACAATATTTTAATGCAAATAGATTTTCAAGAAAAGAACATAAAATATACAATGGTAAATACAAACATTACATTGAGATTTTTCCCCTGGAAACCCAAACTGGGAAAACCAACATATTCTACATTCATTGATATCATAAATCCAATGACCTGGATTAGTCAACAACCCTAATTCCTTAACTAGAAATAGAAAACCATCGGCAAAAAACCATGTGCCGAAAAATCGCCCATAAATGGACATGAAAATTGAGGCAAAAAAAAAATGGTGGCGGATCCCCCTTGCAACCCCCCCTCTTACTCCCCTGCACGCTCAGTGAAATGTAGACACTAATTCTACTCATGCAAAGAATGTAACACATATCCAACAAAAATGTTGTTTAGGGCCTCAAAACGGCCCCATAAGTTCAAGACTCGAAAAAAGTGTAGAAAAATTGCCAAAATGGAAAATTGTGCTTTGAGCCAGTGGAATAGGTGGGTGGCCATAGATATCCACCTGGGTCAACTGCCCAAGAAAGGAAACACCCACAAGGAAAATCCAAGAATTACCTTGGTGGAATGACAGGGTCGAAACACGGGACATTACGACGTGCCCCATAGAGAAACATTTGAATGAAGTTTGTTGCACTGTTGATAAACCCCAACTCCACCAAGAGCCATGATCACCCACTCATTCCTCCAAATATTTTCCTTATTGTTTTGACAAGGCTTGAGATTCCTTCTCATCATGTGAAAAACCACTTCCAGGCTAAGATAATCCCCTGCCCAAATCCATGATCCATTCTCGTACCTTCGTTCCAACCTTACGTCCAAGAAATTCATTATGTTTGCCGGGGGATGAGAGGTTGTGTTCCTTCCTCCCTCTCAAGTTTGTGTACTTCCATCTCTTCTCAGACATCACCTATCAATATAACCTTATAACTCCATGTGGTGGCGGTCATATTCACCACATGTGTGGCCCATACCCCACCCATCACCACCCCATCCACGTGGTTGTTATTATTTTTTTAATATTATATTTAATTAACTTTTAATAAGTATCATAAAAATTATTTACATATAATTACCCTTTTTAAATATAATTTTTAATCTTTATGTCTAAAAATTCATATAAAAATGATATTCCATTTTAATTTGAGTATCTCATTACAATTTTCATTATATTGTTATATATATTCAAAAATTCTTGTTTTGGACTCATACATAATTGATACATAAACTATTAAAAGAGTCAATAAAATTTCTTATAAATCTTGAAACTTTGAATACACCGCCACCCGAAAAAGATTAAAGTATTAAACTTTAAATACAATAAAATCTATCAATATTATTATAACATAACTATGGTGGTAACTTCTTGATAACCTGCATCTCAACAAGCCTTTTGTTGCATACCTTAAAACAAGATGCTATAATATATTAAACTCTCCTTCACCTATATCCTTATTACAATTCCAAATGATTTCCCCCACATTTCATTATTTCTCCTAGGGAAGGTAGAGTAGTTCAATAGTCCCAAAAACGAGGAAGACAAACTTAGGAACAATTTCAACTTTTTAATATATATTACCTTTTCATGGATTTTCAGAATAAGTGGTCCAACACATATAGCTTATGTGTTGTTTCTTTTGAAGACATTTACAATCACTTCAAAATTCGCCATCGTCATGTGCATTAAGACATTGGAATAGTTTATCACTTTTAAGGGTACCACTCACACCCAAATATCACATAATACTCAAAATTTTCCTTGTCGGTAGCCTCTCAAAAAAGAGCCCTTGTAACCATGCCTCTATAACATAGAAAGCATTATTATATTGTCGTAGAAAGCGACTTAGATTTAAGAGTTGTAATCGATGTCACCAAATATCAACTACTAAAATCTATGTTGACTTACGTTATCATCTCAAAATGCACGAAGCTTTATGTTGGTGAGGAGAATTAAATATCTTTAAGTGGCAAAGTAGCGACGGGAATGAAAGGGGACATCATCATCTCAAAATTTTAATTAAAAAAAAAGCATTGCAGAGCTCGATGCTATCATTAATGTTAGGTGTATAAATATATTTTAATTATTTTTCTTCTATTACAACGATAATTCTCTTATACCATTGCATTTCACAGTTGCTTAACAATAGCCTAGTCTAGCTTAGCCTATGATCATATAATTCAATAATTTCAAAATTTCAAGATTTCAAATTTCAAAACACTTCTCTTGGATTACCTTGACTATACCCATATTAACTTTCAATTTAAAAATATCTTCCACATTATTGACCTTCCTAACCTCCAAAGTCATCAAAACTATGGTGATCTTGGAACACTACTCTCAATGTTTTTTTAGTATAAAAATATAATTTTAAAGAAATTGAAGTAATCTCTTACCTTCTTAAGGTCTTATAGACCAATTAGTCTCAATGTTTTTTTATCATAGAAATACAATTTTAAAGAAATTGAAGTAATATATTACCTTCTTAAGGTTCGATAAACCAATTGATCTCGGTAGAGGTTTATCATCATCATCATCATCTAGATTTTATTTTCATTTTTATAAAAATATAATTATTTAATTATTATTTTTGAAAATGTTAAATTTAATTAACTTTTATTAAGTATCATAAAATTATTTGTATAATAATAATAATAATAATAATAATAATTGTAATCTATTTTTAAGGTCACTATCAAACCAAACACCAAATTGATGTATAAAACCTCTTATTTTTAAGACTTATACATACCTTACCCTTATAAATTTGAACCAGTAATATACAATTACCATTTTAAAATATAATTTTTAATCCTAAAACTCATATATACAAAATAATATTTCATTTTAATATAAACATCTAAATACAATTTTCTTTCATATATATATATATATATATGACATTTACAATAACTTCAAAATTCGCATTGAGACATTGCAATACTTTAACGTTAAGGGAAAAAAAACATTTTAGGGCTCCACTCACACCCAAATACAACATCATGGCTTTTCCGCTGTCATTTTGAAAAAGAGGGCTCTTATTACTATGTCTTTATCACATAAATAAATGAAAACCATTATTATATTCTCGTAAACATCAAATACTAAAATCTATGTTTACTTACGTCATCATTTCAAAATACACGAAGCTTTATCTTGTAGAGGAGATTTAAATATCTTTAACATACGATGCAGCGCCGAGACAAACTCGAGTATCATTTGTATTGGTTTGTGATATGGGGACATTATCCTCAAAATTAATGCACCAATCTAAATCCAACGCAAAGCCTTCTCCACATCGGTTCCACGGGAAGAAATTAGGGATACATGCCACCAAGGAACTCCAAAGTCAAATTTTGTCATCTTGAATATCTCAAATTTTGTCCTCATATTTCGATAATATGAGGATGTTATTTCAATTTTTTTTTCAATAGAAAATTATCTCAATTATATTAGATATATAATTTTTTTACATCTCTGTTTCCATATCTAGGTTCGGTTTTGGACTACATTAACTATACAAAAACATTTTTTATAACAGTAATACAAGACAATAAAATTATGAGAAGTGACGGAGAGCCTTCTCAAAAAGTTACCATACTACTGCAAAATTCAAAAAAGATCATTTTGGAGCTGGCATTCAATAAACTGTCACTCAATTACAAAGAAAAACCTAGTTTTGCAATATTAGTATAGACTGATATGACTATTATGCCCTATTGTACCATTTGACCAAGGATAATAGATAATGCTTCCTTATGGTTCTCCAAGCACCTGTTTAGATAGAAGATCTGCATCCCTATTGGAGTTCCTGTAAATGTGATCAAAACTGACAAGATCGAAACTTTTGATCAATTCCCTTATCCTTGCTTTACAACCCTCGATTGCGCAAACTTGAAGTTTGCCTCTATTGGACAACCATTTGATTACCACTTTTGAATCTCCCAAGATTTGCAAGCATTGGATTGAAAGATGTAATGCCAACTTGAGTGTTTCCCAAGCACCCATAAGCTCTGCTTTTGTGTTGGTTCCTCTACCGCAGTTAAGAACCCATCTAATGACTGAAAATCTAGAAAGTTTAATACTCCTCCCACTCCGCATAATAAGCCATCGAGCTGGGCAACCCCGTCAAAACATGCGACTGTAATATTGCTATGTTGAGGAATCATAATGTTCCTCGGGAGTCTATCCTTTTTTGGAACATCATTGCTAATTTGAAGCATCAGGGACTTAAAGATCACTGCATGTAGTGAAGGATTGCTTCCCTCGAATATGGCTCTGTTTCTTTCGATCCATAAAAACCAACAAATATGAGCAACTATTGTCAATGGAACTGTCTTATCCTCATACTAGTTCTTGAAGCAATCCACCAATGAATTACCTTTCCAACTGTTTTTATAACCTTGATCTATACTCTCCTTATCCCAAACTGACTTTGTGAAGGGGCAATTCTAAAATAAATGATCAATATTTTCAGTTTCTTGATTACATAAGTAGCATAGACCAAGACCTTCCCATCCTCTGGATTGAAGGGTATCCCAGGTAAGAATTTTTCCTTCCATTGCCAGAAAAATAAAAAGTTTAATTTTTAATTGTATTTTCCATTTCCATAAAGCTCCTCTCTAGCCTCCAAATTTCCTCAGATTTTTAGTAGACATTATGGCCTAGTAATTTTTTTTACAGTGGGAAATCTTGAGTTATCACCACCTGTCCACATCAATGTATCTTCTCTATCCTGTAGGTATGCTCCAGAGTCAATTAGAGCCCTTCTGAAATGTTCCCATTCAATGGACAGATCACCAATAAGTCCCAAATCATTACTGTTAATCCAAGTAGGGGAAAAATGTTTTATGTCATTAATCCTCATAGCCCGTGCCAATGTATAAATATTTCGGTAATGAAGAGAAGATACAATATTTAATGAGAGAAATGAATTTTTCCCCATCCCGAGAATCCTATCTTTTCCAAGTGCTATGAGTTGACCTGATCCCAGGTTCCAGCTCAACCAGTGGTTGATTAAATGTACCGATTTCATTAGCCGGCCCCAAACTCTTGATGTTGCCTTATGATGGAACGAATGAGACCTAAACCAGTTTTTTATTGTTGTGTGAGGAAGATACTTGTCCTTTATAACGCGATGCCAGATACTTGAACTTGTTAAAACCCTCCAAAGAGTGTTCGCAGCCAAGGCTTGTTTGAAATCAAAGATATTTCGAAGGCCCCAACCCCCATATATCTTTGGTAGTGAAATTTGATCCCAATTGCATAGATGGTAGTGTTTTGTGTCACGGTTTCCTTTCCAAAGGAAATTGACCATTAATTTCCTCATGGAATTTAAAACAGAGCAAGGAATAACTGCTAATGACAACTAGTATATAGGTTGGCTTTCTAATACTCATTTTAATAATGTGAGCCTGCCTCCCAACGATAACCACCTGTAGCACCAGTTATCAATCTTTTTTTCCATTTTTTTTATCAACCAGATCCAATCATCAACTCGTTGTGGACCAGTCTTTAGATAATATCTGAGATACTTGAAACCTGTCGAAAGATCAATGAAATTATAAGGAAACAAGGATTTGAAAGGAGATAACTCCTGCTCGGATAATCTTGCTTGATGAAAGGTGGATTTTGTAGCATTTATTAGTAAGCCTTAAGCTGAGAAAAAAGATTTTAATATCTTATCTATCTTCCACCATTCCTGAATAGTAGCATTAGTCATAATAATCACATCATCAACAAATAAAATTCGGAGAATTTTAATGGTTCTAGAGACATTTATACCCACCAACTTCCCTTTTCTTTGGCTTTCCTTCAATAATAAACTTAATCCTTCCATAACCAGGATGAATATTAAGGGGGATAATGGGCACCCTTGCCTTAAACCTCTTTCGCTTTTAAAGAAATTTGTGGCCTCTTCATTTATTAAAATTGCAAAAGAAGTTGAGACCACGCAACTCATGATCCAAGTTCGTCACCTTTAAACCCAGACCTATTTGTAGAAGAATCATTCTCAATGGATCCCAATTAATACAATCATAGGCCTTTTGAAGATCCAGTTTTAAAATTAAGGATTTTATCTTCTTTTTTTTAATGTTGTGAATGCACTCATGAACAATTCCTATAGCATCTTGGATCCAACGCCCTTGTAAAAATCTCAGCTGCTCCTTAGAAAGCGATCTAGACAAGATCGGCTTTATCCGATTTGCTATAATTTTTGAAATAATTTTATAGCAGAGGTTGCATAGAGAGATTGGTATATAATCCCCAAAGGAAAGAGGCTTGTTTACTTTGGGAACTAAGGCTATGAAAGTCGAATTTAAATCTCCTGAAATGTTGCCTTTTTGTCTTGAGTCTTCGACCATATTGAGAAGATCCCCCCCCAACTAGATCAAAGAAGTGTAAAAAGAATTCCACAGTCCAGTCGTCCGGGCTTGGACTCTTATCGATCTTGAATTTTGTTAATATATCTCTTAATTCCTCCAATTGGATTAGAGCATACAATACCTCGACTTCAACTTCTGTTATCATTATAGAGAATTTTTCTGCCACTCTAACTTGATCGGGAGTATATGGAACATCACGCTCCTTGAAAAAATGTTTAAAGTGTTTGACAACTTCGAATTTTATGTTCTTTTGACCTGCGTGTATGAGCCCCTCATCATCCATGATCTCCCATATATATTTTATATTTCACCTGAAATTTGCGAAATTATGAAAAAATCTAGTATTTTGATCACCGCTCCTAATCCATATGGCCCGACTGTGTTGATGCCAAAGTTCTTCACTATCATTAATCAACATGTTGCTTTCATGTTCCAGATATTTTAATAGAGTTTCATCCTCAAGAGTAATATCACCTTCCAGAGTATTTTGTAACAAGGAATTTATATCCTTTTTCCAAACCCCTGAGATGAGCATTTTCCTATTGGAAATGAAGCTTTTTCCACTGCTTTGTATTGTCCTTTAGATCCTTTAGCTTCCAAATAAGTATTTTCTGTTTTCCTTCATCTTCAAGATATTTTGGGTCGTTCCATAATGCCTAAACCATTAACACAAATTCATGTTCCATAATCCATTGTGGATTAAGCTTGAAAGGATAAGCTTTAAAAATAGGAGGCAACTTCAATTGGAGAAGAATCAGGGAATGATCAGAAATGTAGGGGTATTCCACCCATGACCTATAGATGTTGCCCCCAGATAGAAATTCCTCTGAGATGAGGAATATGTCCAATCTCTTGGCGATCCAATCAACTCCAATTCAGCCATTTCTCCACGTAGGAACAACGTTCCCCAGGACTAGATCTATAATATTTTTCTCTTGGATTTTTTTTTTAAAATAACCAACCAAATGTCCCATAGATGTAGTGCCTCCCCAAACCTCTTCCGAGGATAGGTTCAAGTTGAGATCCCCCACAATAATAAGATTCTTTTTTGTTAGTAAACCTGAGTCTGCCACCTGTGTCCAAAACTGCTTCCACTCCAAACAGGGATCGTACACATTTAAGAAGGAAACCTCCCTTTTGCTTGCTAAACCGATCCCTGTCAATAAGATCCCACCACAGGTAAGGAATGCAACTAAATAGAACACATTTGGATCCCAAGTAACCAATAGTCCATTGAAAGTTCCCACCAAGTTGACAACACTACAACTAAACCAATTAGGCCTTAAAGTACTCATAATTTTTCTAGATTTTTCATAATGAACCAATGTTTCCTATAATAACACAATATTAGGATGCGTTTTATCAAGGACACTACACAAAACTACACAAAACTTATCATGGAAGCTGACTCTCAACTCATCATCAACATGCTCACTCACCTTTAGAATGGCTCCCCTCCTTGGAAGGTCTCTCAACACTAGCACTTGGAGGACAACTTTGGACAACTACATGCATCCCTTCAAGTCACTTCAACTATTATTCCCTCTAATGTTTGGCATGATGCCATCGAATTTGTTGTCTACTTGGACAATGTCGAGGTTGTTTCCCTCGACACTCACATTGATTCCAGTTGGTTCTCTATGCGAAATCACTCTCTCAGGTCATAATGTCAAACCCTTTCTCAGGTTGATTTCAACTCCCCAAATTATATGGACATGTCTAGGGTTTCTTTCAGACTGGTCATTTCTTTTGCTACTATTTGTTGCTATAGTTGTTATATGGACAATCAAGCAATCATCTATTTTTTGAACATTTCATTTTGGTCGGTCTTATGTTGGTATGGTTTCCCTGTGGTGTTTTAGGAGCATTGGACAACTCCTAAAACACCATGGGTCGAAATAATTTGTCATCTTTGTGACACTAAGAGGGTTGACGATGAAAAATATTTTCTCTTAGAATTTTTTGCATAGACCCACAGTAGATCTCAATTTCAAAATATTTGGTACAATATTGACCTTCCTAACCTTGTAACTCATTAAAACTATGGTGATTTAGGAATAGATCTTACCGATTTTCAAATATGAAAATATAATTCTAAAGCAAACCAAGTAATTCCTTACCTTTTTAAAGGTCCAATAAACGAATGTTGGTCTTAGTGGACATTAAAAACTACCACCACCACTATCAATAATATAAATGGAAAATCAAGTTGGAAAATTAGAGTTATCTAGTTGTATTTTAGTACTCGATATTTATAAATTTTGTTATTTTAAAGTTGATTATTTAACAAAATTTTTTTAGAGAACTTTTAGTTGTTAGATGGGTCTTTAATATTGGAAAATTAGATTTATCTAGTTGTTTTTTAGTATTGGATATTTATAAATTTTGTTATTTTTAAGTTGATTATTTAACAAAAAAAATTAGAGAACTTTTTGTTAGATGGGTCTTTAATTAACATCTTAGAGAGATTTATTTGATTTGAACTTTTGAATTATTAGTTGTTAAAGAAAAAAATTAAATCCAAATATCTAAATATGTAGAAAATTACACACATGCACACACAAATTAGTATTGGTATTTTTTTAAGCATCATTTTAT
>ML802712.1:28686-67478 GCA_009831015.1 Picea engelmannii | reverse complement strand
GAAGCGAGTAATGGGGCTTTTATTAAAAACTGCGGAAAAATCGTTGATGTTGTTACATAGTAGTAGGACTGCAACTAAACTAACTAGAGAATACTTCTATTCATATCAGCTATTACAAGACACTTAGAAGCCAAGACTGGCTGCAACACGACTACTTAGACGCCCTTTCTGACTGTTAGCAGGTGTTTATAGAGAACTCTTGCTGAACTACTCCTTCCCTTTCCCTTTAGACTGTGCTTTTTCCTCTGTCCATTCCTTATTAAGTTGTTCCATCTGTTGTTCTAGATTCCACATCCTTTCTTCATGATCTTGCTTTGGCTTGCCCAGTTCCTTCCTAAGCTTCCAGATCTCCTCACTCAAGCCGGATGTTGTGTAGATGATATCATTTTCTAAAGCTTCCATCCGTCTCCCAGCCTCACTATCCAAGTTCTGCAAGAATTCGTCCAGGTTGGTCATGATCCCCCGCAAATTTTCTAGCTTCTCTTCCAGCGTTGTGAGCCTTGCTTCCACCGTTGGCTTTGGGCCCGAGCTCGATGCCATCGCGTGCTTCCGTTATCCTTCACCTTCTGTCCAAAAGATGCCCTGGCTTGACCCTTTTGCACGTTGCTTTCCTTCCTTTTCTCTTACCCTTCCTCCTCGCCTAAGTTTATAACCCTGTTCTGTCCTGTCCTTGTTAGATTCTCTGCGCGGAGGGATGGCTTTGGGATATGGATGCGCCGAATTCATGATGGAACTCCTTCCCGTTCTGGAGATCGCTCCGAATTTCCAAGATATCGTTGTCCTTTTGTCTGCACCTACGTCTTGTCCAAACACGCACTTGTAAAATCTCATGATTTGTTGCAATTACGGAATGCTCCATTCAACTGTGGCTCCGTTAAGAATCATAATACTTTTCCCCAAACGGACTCCCGTATTGGCCTCCTCATCCGCCTGAGTATTGTGTCCCCTTAGGACGTGAAACCAATGAATTGACTGGAACCGACGCCTAAGGATCCTTATCTTATCAATGATGTGCTTGAGTTGCCCGTCCGATACCCTGGTGTTCTGAGTTAAAGTTTGAATTAGCAGCCTTGAATCTCCGATCACTATTAAATTTTGAATTTCTAAGGAGAGGGATTGGGTGAGCCCTTTCCAGAGGGCGAGGGCTTCAACTTTGTTATTTGGTTCAATTCCTAGGCCCCAGGCATACCTGACAACAATGTTCCCAGTGAGATCCCTTATTACTCCTCCTCCCCCTGCCTTCCCTGGGTTACCCTTAGACGCACCATCGAATGAGAGAATGCTGGTGTTTAGGGAGCTTTTCCATTCCTCCAGTGCACTCTTGTCCAATCTAATTTCCTAGCTGCAAGGCGAGGGGGTTGAAGTGCCTCCTGGTAATGCATTCTGAAGCCCAAGCTGGCACATCCACTCTTCTTCTTCAATTCCCAAGGCCTTCGAATTGGAAGTCTTTATGAAGTAGATCGCACTCTCACTGAAAAGACTTTTAATTTTAACTGCTACCTGTGCTGGAGTTCTTTTCTCTTCTCTAAAGATCCGGTGGTTCCTTTCCAACCATATCTTCCAGAGGATAAACTTCGGAAAATCTTTCCATGTCGCTGTGAGATGCCCTTGGTTTGCTGTCCTGAGAGGGCACAAGGCTTGCCAACTTGAGAACAGAAGTTGGAAATCCTGTGGGATGGGCGGGGTCAAGGCACCTAAACCAAGAGTTAGATTCCAAACCTCGCTGGCAAAGGGGCATCTTAACAAAAGATGAATTGTTGTCTCCTCAGCCTGACAACAAAGTGGGCATCTTGTTGGCCCTGCCCAACCTTTTTTCCGGAGATTTTCTCCAGATAGCACTCCTTTTTGGGCTACTGTCCAGACAAACAAATCGACTTTTGGGAGGGTTTTAACTGCCCATATTACCTTCCAGGGAGCCGAGTCTTGGGGTGCTTGAAGTCCTGGGACAAGGTGACGGTATCCCCTGGCTGAGGTGTAGATTCCTACATTGGGACCCCAGCCTATCTTGTCTTTATTTTTCTCTCTTAGGGGGGTTCTCCCTTGCAATGATTCCTTAAGGCTGTTCCACTCTTCTTCTAGTTCATGAGGTAGCAAAGCGATCTCCCACCTGGACCAAGACTTATTTTCATCATTTTTCCATGTCGAGATATCCTAGAGGCTGTGAATGTTGTTAGTCTGCATCCATTCTTTTAGCCGCCTTAGCTCCTGCCTAGTTGAAAGTGTTTCTCATCATAGAACTGAATCTTCCCAAATGTTGATGCTTTACCCATTCCCCGGGATCCATGTGAGATGTGGGAGGAATGTCGGTAATGCCTTCTGGCATAAACTGAATATTGGAGAGCCCTTCCTTGGTCTTGTGGGATTACTCAAGCATTTTTTTCTAGGCCCCCGGAAGTACTTTTTCCAGAGGGCTCGCTTGCTCCAATTGACTGTCCCTGTGATGAGATTCCATAGGATTTTGGCTCCAAGAGACAAGTTTTGCATCTGCATGCCCTTTAATTGGAGACCCTCGTCTAGGAGGGGCTTTGTAAGTTTTCCCCATTTTACCAAATGAAGCCTTCAGCCTGTTTGCTTTCCTCCTTCCCAGAGGAAATGTCTGATCATCACCTCTACTTTCTGAATTACAGATCTTGGCGCTAAGAGAAGAGCACTTTGATAAATTGAAATACTGGAGAGGACCGCTTTAATGAGGACTAGTTTACCTGCCAAGTTCAACCAATTTGCGCCCCAGGATCAAATCCTATTTTTGATTTTTTCTATAATGTTGTTCCAGTGTGCTACTTTTGGAGCGGCCTTAATGATAGGGACTCCTAAATAGTTGAATTCTTCCCAGCTGGTGCTTCTGGCGATCCCAAGTGTTCTCGATATCTCATGCATTTCTCTTGGGTTGACATTCCAACCATAGATTTTACTCTTGGTTGTATTAATTACGCTGCCGTAAATGTTTGTAAACACATCGAGTTCCTTCTTGAATTGTTTTGCTATTGTTGTGCTTGCGCCTCCCAGGAGCAGCGTATCGTCCGCATATTGAGCGTGATTTATATCCTTGACCCCTTTTGCAATACGCATCCCGGAGAGGTTTTGCTGTCATTGCCCAAACTCTAATTGAAAACTCAGGACAGAGGCTTGAATAACATATAGGAGAGGGGAGAGGGGGCATCCTTGCCGGAGACCTCTTGAGGCTTGGAAAAAACTTGTGTCTCTTCCATTTACCAAAGGAGCTATCCACGGTCCTGAGATACAAGCTCTAATCCAGCTTATGAAGGAGGGCGTGAACCCAAAACGTTCCATCACTTGAAACAGAAAAATGTGCCTTACTCTATCGAATGCATTTGAGAGATCGAGTTTGACAATCATACCTTTGTCTTTCCGTCGAAGGCTTGAATGGAGTGCCTCTTGGATGAGGATGATATTGTCCATTATGCTCCTTCCTTTTATGAATCCTCCTTGGTTTTCCGGGATAATGGCAGGGAGGACGTTTTGAAGTATGTTCGCTATGAGTTTGGTAAGAATCTTATAGCTGGTGTTACATAAGGAGATAGGCCGAAATATGTCGAAGTTGGCCGCTCCTTTCTCCTTTGGAAGTAATGCTAAGAACGAATAATTAGTCCCTCCTCCGATTTTGGCACAAGCTTGAGACTTCTTGATGAGTTTCGTGAGGTCATATTTGATGATATTCCACCCACGTTGGTAAAATCTAGCCGTAAAACCATCAGGACCAGGGGCTTTATCCAGATGCAGTTGATCCAGGGCCTCTTTAATTTTGTGATGGTCTATTTCCCTGACTAATTTTCTATTAACCTCTTCTTGTATCTTTTCCTGGATCAAATTCAATGGATAGGAGGCTGGATCGCTTGCTTCTAGATGTGGCTCTGTATAGAGTGATTCAAAAGTTTGCACCGCTGCCTCCTTAATGCCTTCAAAGTCCGTTATAATCTGTCCCTGGGTGCGAATTTCTACTACTGTTTTGAACTGCTTCCTAGCCTCCGCTTGCTTTTGAAAGTAGGCAGTGTTCTTGTCCCCTGCTTCGAGCCAGAGACACCTCGATTTTTTCCGCCAATGTTTCTCCTCTTCTCTGCAGGCTTGGTGTCAGTGTTTTTGCAGCCTTGCCTCTTGCTGTGGAGATTCTTCCGAGGGTTCCACATTTTCCAATTCCAGATGATAAGCCTCTAAGTGTTGTTGTGCTTCTAGGCGTTTGGAGATGGGATTCGGTAACGTTTTGACCCACTCTTTTAATGCTCTTTCTAACTTCCGAAGCTTTTCTTCCCAGACGTAAAAGGGGGAGCCTAAAACTGGCTCGTTCCATATTCTGGCCACCAAGGTAGGGTAGCTCTCTTCTTGGATCCATCTTGGGTTGAAGCGAAAGGGGATTGGCCCCAGGTTATAGTCAGAAGTCAGACTTAAAGAGATTGGCTTATGATCTGACACGCTGTGAGGGAGAATAGCAGAGTCTATATTTAACCCTAAGATAAGGAAAGAGCTTTGGACAAGGAATCTGTCCAGTCTTGCTGTGATATGCCCTGGCCCCACCCTCTTGTTTGACCAGGTGAACTTTCGTTTTGCTGGCTTTATATCCTCCAGCTCCCAGATAGACATAATGTCCTCTACCCATTCCCTTGCTTGATCCCTAACTCTTGAGCCTCCCTTTTTTTTGGTTGCCGAGAGGGTTAGATTCAGGTCGCCACCAAGGATGATATTATCCAATGCGTTGTCTTGCATGAAGTCTCTTAAGGTTTCCCAGCAAGAGAGTTTATCTTCTGTCAATACAAGAACATAGATATTAAAAAGACTTACTTGTCTCTCGGTGTCCAAATGGACCAGGCTAGTGTAGATCCAATGTTTGCGATTTTCATATTTGCGTAGGTAATATGTTTTGGAGTTCCATATCGTACCAAGGCCGCCCGATGCCCCTCTGGCACTTTCTGCAATACCACTACTGACATTCCATATTGCTTTGACTTTCTGGAGGAAATCGCGTCCCTCCATCTTGGTTTCTTGGATCAACAGTATCTCGGCTTTAGCGGTTTTGATAATGTCTTTTAGCACTTCTTCCTAGAAGGCCTTGGATTTCTTCCTGTTCTGTCTGACGCTGATTAACTGCTTGAGGGTTGGCTGTGATCCATTCAAGACGTCCTTGTATGTCTATTTTTCCCACTCTACTATTTTAGATTTCCTTCCTCTTCTTAGTTTTTTCGGGGTGAGTTCTATGTTGCTGTCTTCCTCACTGCTACTTTTCGAGTGGATCTCGCCCTCCTCCCTTGCATGCACTTCCCCTGGCTCTCTAGGATCTTGTGCTTGGTCTATCCCTTTTCCTTGCGCCGAGCTTTCCATTGGATCCGAGGTTGGTCGCTGTGGCTCGGGATCCTCTGAATGACTTTGATCCGTGACCCCTGTTGTAGTTCCATTTGTTTTTCCAGCTTCTGATCCCTTATTACTATCCCGTGCTTCTTGGTTGGGGCCCAAATCTGCTTGATGTGCCTGATCCGATTTTCCTGGTCTTGGGCCCTTTTCTCTTGAGTTGGGTTTTGTCTTACCTACCTGTTTCCATCCTTCACTTGCGTCTTTTGCCACGCTCAAATCTTTGGGACAATTTCTCTGAAAATGCCCGTATTCATGACATCCACGACACTTAAACGACAGTTGTTCATAGTCTAGTTTTTGAAAGTGTTGCCATTCCCCTACTTTTAACTTGACCGCCTCCGGGATCCCTACCTCCAGGTTCACCTCTACACAGATTCGAGCACACGAATACTGATCTTTTGGATCCGCCTTATCGATGTAATTCGCAAGACCGTTGCCGATTGCCTGAAGCAAGGAGTTGTTCCAGCAATGGATTGGGAGGTTTGGGAGCCTCACCCAGACCGGGACTTCCTTGGGGACCTCCGACTCCGGATCAAAACTCGGGTGCCACCGATTCAGGTAGAGGCCTTGGGGGCCCATGAAATACGGTCCGTTCCTAAAAATCAAGTCCTGATCAACTTCTGAAATGAACTCAAAAATGTAATAACCTTTTCCTACTGCATAGCAAGTAACATTGTTCTGGATTAAAGGTCTCTAGTTCCTTTGTATCCAATTGTCTATGGTTTTGGTGGAGGGCCAGAGGCCCATGAACTCACCCACCAACCCTCGCTCAGCTAACGAGACCGCAGCTCTCATTGGCTGATCCAGAGGCAGGACGATTTCAGGGACCGTTTCTAAACGTTTTACGAAGCTTGGGGGTGCAACGTCTGTGGATTTCTTGCCCTGTCTGGTCAGCAGTTTTCGAAACGCATTGGTGTGAGGGGGAGGAACGCCTGGTTCCCCGCCCTCAGGGGAAGCCATGGAACGAGCTCTGTAAGCGGCTAGGTCAAATCTCCCAGCGCCCGCCCGACCGCTCTTTGATTTTCTTTTTGTAAATACTTTACAATTATTATTATTATTATTATTATTATTATTTTGTCAACTAAGCTACTTTTGTTTAATACTCTACAAAATGATTTACAATCCTGGCTATGTGATGTCTTCCAAAAGGAAATTAGAGCTGTAATAGCCTTCATATATGATGTATGAGCGTCTCAAGAAAGCGCAAGCAGAGGATAGTTGGATACGCACCAGTGCACATTTTGAAGATATTTTGAATTTCAAAAAGATGGGACATTAATGTAATAGCTGGGAGAACACAATTGTTCTTAAATGTTTTGGGGGATTGTAACACAGATCTTGAGCGGTTGCTCTCATCTGTCGGTTGTAGACAATTAATGTCATCAATGTAAAGTAGTTGTAGATCTTTTAATTCATAAGATAGCTTAGAGTTGTAGGAGGGAATACTCAAGAAAGCTCCCTCGTAGATGTATTGTTTGATTTGATTCTCATTATAAGATTAGTAGCTGAAGAACAAGAGAGCATAGGAGAGGGGAGGAGAATAGAGACTATAGAAGTTGTATAAGCAAATAGTTGTTGCTATAGAACCCATGTACAAAAGCACTTGAGTTAATATAAGAATGTTTTGACTCAATTTCATGGTGTTGTTATGGATACTGTTTGCATCTATTGAATGGTATGTTTACAGTTTTCTTATATTCTTTGTTATGAATTTGTTTAAATGATTTTATGTGTGTGATTTCATCTTGAATGTATAAAGTCTGTGAGAGGGAGAGTATGAGTTTCAATTGTTTTTCTTCCTGATAATTCCTGCAAGGAGTGCAGTGAAGGTCCGCAAGGAGTACGTTGACGAGATTTTGAGTTTTACCTCATAAAATCTCAGGAGAGATAGAGTTGTCCTCATACCAACAAAAGTGCAGGTATAACCTAGAGTCGTGCAAGGTGTGTGCCGTCTACGCCGAGAAAAGTCTTAGACTTTCCCAACCCAGTGATTGGTTGAGGGATTTCTGCCGCAAGGAATGTGAAAAGTTGGAGTGTTTGGTAAATCAAAGATTATCGGGAGGGCCACAAGGAGTGCGTGCAAGAATCCCTTAGAATCCTTGAGTTTGCAACAAGACTTGGAAATTTCAAAGGAAGGACGAGGGTCGAATTCATCTCGCAGAAACCAATCTCAGGAGGAAATATGCTGAGTTATTTGGCCGAGAGTCTTTGAGAACTTGAATGAACGGTTGAAATTCTCAGAGGGAGAAACATCGATTTTTCGTGGACCGTTGGATCTAGTAGATCAATGGAGAGGTTAAGACTGAATTTCTTTAAACACTCGCAATCCCAGGAGAGGTAATAGTTGTTAGATTTGGATCAACGAGAGTCGTCGATTGGGCACTCCGAGATATCGGTATTTCGAAATTCAAGAGTGTGGAGGAAGTTGTTTCGAGAATCCCCGACACGCGAAATCCTGACACGATATGGGCCGTCAGATCGAGAAAGGATCAATACCATTGACCCGTGGCTAAGAAGTCGCGAGTTCAGACTTCGAGAAGAAAGGAGAAGAGTCACATCGCTAACTCTCTAGTCGCAAAATCGTGATGCGATCGAAGGCGAGGCCCTAGGATTTTGATGGAGGTCATATGGCAGAACCATAAAGAAGGAGCTAAGGATCATTAGCCCTTTTTTGGGTTTCGAGGACCGGAGGAGTCGGGGTGACTTGCAGCAGGAATCCAAAAATCACGAAACGTGAAGTCATGAACTTAAAGATCCCTCTGAGGTTAAGTTAGTGGTCACACCAATGGTCACATGGAGTAGAGGTTCACACCTAGTGCTTGTTCGCACGGGCATAAATTCCAAAAGGACCTGTGGTTTTATATGCATTGAAGGTTCCAGAGGGAACTAAGGAACCATTTCAGCTCAAGGGAATAGGAATATCCAATGACCGGGAGGTCAAGCAGACCCTCCTGAGGTGGGGGTGCTGCATCAGGTGGTATCAGAGCTAACAAATTTTGTTTTCTGTAGAGAGAATACATAGGACAATTGTGATTTGAATTCTATGTGGACAGACTGAAACAATGTTTCCGAGAAGACGTCAAGAGAGACCCGTGCCCTTTCCAACCATGGAAAGGGAAATGAAAGAACTTCGTGCTTGATTGGATGCTATGGAGACAACACAGAGGCGAGCACCTGATACTTGAGATTTCAGTGAGGATGAAAGCGAAAACGAAGCTAGAGCCGAAGAAGAAGTTGTAGTCGAAGATGATGCAGAAGAACTTCTATTCAAAGTTGTTGCAAGAATAGGGGCTAGAGAAAAAATGGACATCCCAATGTATGAAGGAAACTTAGACGTTGAGGAGCTTCTATATTGGTTTAGAGCTCTAAATAAATACTTCGACTATGAAGATATCAAAGAAGATAAGAAAGTAAAGCACACTATCACTAGATTGAAAGGGCATGCAACACTGTGGTGGGATGAACGGTAGGCTGACAGACGCTGAAAGGAAAAACAAAGAATTAAAATATGGGAGAGGATGGTCGCCAAGATGAAATCCAAATTAATACCCAGAGATTACCAAATCAATATGTTTCAAAGAATGCAGAATTTGAGACAGAAAGGGATGACAATGAAGAAATACACTAAGTAATTTTACAGGTTAAACATCAGAGATGGTCATCGCGAGAGTGATGATGAAAAGGTCACTAGATACATGAATGGCCTGATATATGAGATTCAGGATTAGATGAGCATGGTGACAATCAGAAATGTGGAAGATGCTTATCAGATTGATTCAAAGGCAGAAGTGAAGTTGGCCTGAAAGCAAGGTCAAAGGGGCAGAGGCATAAGTTAGAGTAGAGGAAAAGCAGTTGCCCAAGATAGAGTACAGAAGCCGAAGGATGAAGAAAAGAAACCTCATAACCACCCAGAAGGGGGAGGAAGCTCACAAGGAGGACATTATGCCGATAACAACACTTTTCCTCGAGCAAGAGGAAGAGGAAGAGGCAGAAGAGGTGAAATAAAGTTTTTTGTCTGTGGAAAGATCAGACACAAATATTTTGAATGTTTCGATAGAAAAAGGGATGGAGGAGGAGAAGCTCACATTTCAGAAGCACAGAGGAAAAATGTTGAGACAAAAGATGCAGAAGGCAAAAGATCCTTAATGAGGAGAAAAATTCTCTTGAAACCAAAGAAAGAGATGGAGAATCGAGTCCAAAGGAACAATTTATTTAGAACTACTTGCAAGACCAAGGATAGGGTATGCAAGGTGATAGTTGACAGTGGAAGAACGAATAATATAATATCCATAGAAATGGTGGAAAAGTTGGAATTGGAGACAGTTGCACATCCAAGCCCATAGAAGGTTTCATGGTTTCAAAAAGAACATTAGGTAATGGTCACTAAACAATGTTTAGTTGAATTTAAGATAGGGGGATATAGATATGAGATCTTATGTGATGTTATTCCCATGGATGTCTATTATCTTTTGTTGGGGAGGCCTTGGCAATATGACAGGAATGTTATTCATGATAGAAGAAAGAACACATACACCTTGGAGAAGAATGGTAGGACGCATATGTTGTTTCCAATTGAGGACAAGAAGGTGAAAGAAGAAAGAAGAAATACTATACTTCTCATGAGTGGGAAGGAACTTCTGGATGAATTCAAGAAAGATGAAGAAATGCAGTTTGTTGTGGTGAGAAAACCTAGAGTCATCTTGACCAGTACCTCAATAGATGATCTACCTGAGGAAGTTCATGAACTGTTGGAGAATTTCGCTGATAGTGGTGGACGATTTACCTTGTTCGTTACCGCCCATCAGAAGTATAAGCCATCACATAGACCTTATACAAGGATCGAGTTTTCCAAACAAAGAAGCATACAGATTGACGTTGCAAGATAATGAAGAGGTTAAGAACAAAGTCCAGGATTTGATGGACAAAGGGTTGATTAGAGAAATCTTGAGTCCATGCGTTGTGCCAATAGTGTTAAGTCCGAAGAAGGATGGTGGATGGAGGATGTGTATAGACTCGAGGGCTATAAACAAAATCACCATCAGGTATAGATTTCCTTTACCCAAGATGGATGACTTGATGGATTGCTTGAGTGGAGCAAAGTTTTTTTCAAAAATTGATTTGAAAAGCGAATATCATCAAATTAGAATGAGGGAAGGTGATGAATGGAATACAACATTCAAGACGAATGAAGGTCTGTATGAATGGATTGTCATGCCATTTGGCTTGACGAATGTGCCAAGTAATTTTATGAGGTTGATGAATGAAGTCTTGAAAGATTTCATTGGGAAGTTTGTAATTGTGTATATTGATGATATATTGATCTTCAATAAGACAGAGGAAGAACATTTGAGACATTTAACTCTAGTGATGAGGAGGTTGTAGCAAGAGAAATTGTTGATAAATCTGAAGAAGTCATATTTCATGAAGATGGAACTCATTTATTTGGGTTTTGTAATCTCTTAGAATGAGTTGAAGATGGATCCTGAAAAGGTAAAAGCAATCAACGAGTGGCCGTCACCAAGGAATATCTTTGAAGTCAGAAGCTTCCATGGACTAGCCAGTTTTTACATGAAGTTCATCAGAAATTTTAGTGGAATTTTTGCACCAATGATGAACACAGTCAAGAAAAGACATAAATCTTTTCATTGGACAGAGGAAGCAGAGAAAATTTGTAAGTTGTTAAAGGAGAAGATAGCTGGACAACTAGTTTTGGTTCTACCAGATTTCAGTGAAACATTTCAAGTGATATGTGACGCAAGTGGATTTGCGATTGGAGCAGTCTTAAGTCAAGAAAATAGACTAGTTGCATACTTCAGTGAGAAGTTGAACGGTGCCAAGAAGAATTATTCCACGTGTGATAAATAGTTTTATGCCATCATACAAGCATTTAATAAATGGAGGCACTACCTGGTTCCGAAAGAGTTTGTTTTGTATAGCGACAACCAGGCCTTAAAGTTTATAACCAGATAGGAAAAACTAAACCAGAAACATGCAAAATGGGTTGAGTTCATGCATAACTTTACTTTTTTTATAAAGCACATTTATGGAAATTCTAACAAGTTTGTTGATGCATTGAGCATGAAATGTTTGATTCTGCAGGAGTTTCAAGTGAAGACCTTAGGTTTTGATATCCTTAAAGACATGTACAGAGATGATTCAGATTTCAAGGACGCTTATGAAGCATGTGAGAATCCTGTTCTGAGAGATAGAATCCAATGGATTGAATATTTAATTCAGGATGGATTACTATTCAAAGGAAATCAGTTGTGTATCCCAAAGAGTTCTATGAGAGAAAACCTTTTGAAGGAAAAACATAGCGGAGGATTGGCTGGACATTTCGGCCATGAAAAAACATTTGTGCAACTAAAAAGTTTGTATTATTGGCCAGGGATGAGGACGAATGTCAAGAAATTTGTCAACTGATGTAGAATCTACCAACACGCAAAGGGGAAAAGACATAATACAAGGTTGTATCAACCATTGCCAATACCAGAGAGGTTGTGGGACGCGGTAAGCATGGATTTTGTGTTAGGACTACCAAGGACATAGAGAGGTTGTGATTCCATATTTGTGGTAGTTGAAAGATTCTAAAAAATGGCACATTTCATACCATGTCAGAAAACCAGTGATGCAACAAAAATCGCAAATCTGTTTTTCAAAGAAGTTGTTCAACTTCATGGTTTACCCAAGAGTATTGTTTTGGACAAAGATACCAAATTTGTTGGTCATTTCTGGAGGACACTATGGAAAAAGTTGGGGATGAATCTATCTTTTATCTCAGCATATCACCCTCATACAGATGAAAAAACTGAGGTAGTGAATCAAAGTTTGGGAGACTTATTGAGGAGTTTAGTAGTTGAACATCATAGTCAGTGAGATAAGATTTTGCCACAAGCGGAATTTTCATATAATGAATCACCTAACTGGAGTACAGGACAAAGCCCATTTCATATAATGTATGGAATGCAGCCAAGGGAAGTATCTAAGTTGAGATACTTAGAGAATAATGAGTTCAAGAGTGCTAGAGCGGAAGATTTTGCAGCAGAGATGAAAGAGCTCCATAGTAAGATTAAAGAGCGGATATAGAGTTCCAAATAGGAATAAAAGCATAGAGCAGATCAACATAGAATAGAGCTTCAGTTCGAAGTGGGAGATTTGGTCTTAGCACATCTAAGGAAAGAAAGGTTCCCAAGGGGAACATATAAAAAGCTGAAGATGAAAAAAATAGGGCCGTGTAAGATTTTGAAGAAATTTGAGGCAAATGATTATGAGATAGAATTTCCAGATGATGTGGGCATATCACCCATATTCAACATAGAAGATATGTATCTTTACAGAGTAGATGAAGTGAGAGGAGAAGAGAATCATAAAGAAGTTCAATGGGTCAAGCAGATGCTTGTAGCTGAAAATCCGCAGATGGAAAATATCATTGATCAGAGAGTTGGAAAGACGACCCGGAGGAAGACATATTTTGAATATTTGATAAAGTGGAAGGGACACCTGATTGAAGATGCTAGTTCGGAAAGAGAAGAAGATATCTAGAAACATGGAAAGACGGTGCAGGAGGTCATGGACAGGAGTCCATGAATTTTTCAGCCAAAGGAGTATGATGCAGGAGCATTACAAGAAAGCACAAGCGGAGGACAATTGGATACGCACCAACGCACATTTTGAAGATATTTTGAATTTCAAAAAGATGGGACATTAATGTAATAGCTAGGAGAAAGTAATTGTTCTTAAATGGTTTGGGGGATTGTAACACACATCTTGAGCGTTTTCTCTCATCTGTCGGTTGTAGACAATTAATGTAATCAATGTAAAGTAGTTGTGGAGCTTTTAATTCGATAAGATAGCTTAGAGATGTAGGAGGGAAAACTCAAGAAATCTCCCTTGTAGATGTATTGTATGATTTGATTCTCATTGTAAGAGTAGTAGTTGAAGAACAAGAGAGCTAGGAGAGCGTAGGAGAACAAAGACTGTAGAAGTTGTATAAGCAGATAGTTGTTTCTATAGAACCCATGTACAAAAGCGCTTGAGTTAATATAAGAATGCTTTGACTCAATTTCATGGTGTTGTTATAGATACTGTTTGCATCTATTGAATGGTATGTTTACAGTTTTCTTATATGCTCTGTTATGCATTTGTTCCAATGCTTTTATGTGTGTGATTTCATATTGAATGTATGAAGTCTATGAGAGGGAGAGTATGAGTTTCAATTGTTTCTCTTCCTGAGAATTTCTGCAAGGAGTGCAGTGAAGGCCCACAAGGAGTGCGTTGACGAGATTCTGAGTTTTACCTCAGAAAATATCAGGAGAGATAGAGTTGTCCTCATACCAACATAAGTGCAGGTATAACATAGATTTGTGCAAGGTGTGCATAGGCCAGGTCGAGAAAAGTCTTAGAATTTCCCAACCCAGTGAGTGGTTGATGGATTTTTGTTGCAAGGAGTGTGCAGAGTTGGAGTGTTTGGTAAATCAGATATTATTGGGAGGGCCACAAGGAGTGCGTGCAAGAATCCCTTAGAATCCTTGAATTTGTAGCAAGAATCAAGCTCAAGAGGGATAGAGACTTGGAAATTTCAAAGGAAGGACGAGAGTCGAAGTCATATCGTAGAAACCAAACTCAGGAGGAAAGACACCAAGTTATTTGGCCATGAGTCTTTGAGAACTTGAACGAACGGTTGAAATTCTCAGAGGGAGAAACACCGATTTTCCATGGACCATTGGATCCAGTAGATCAATGGAGAGGTTAAGATCGAGTGTCTTTCAGCACTCGCAATCCCAGGAGAGGTAATAGCCGTTAAATCTGGATCAACGAGAGCCGTCGATTGTGCACTCCAAGATATCGGTATTTCAGAAGTCAGGAGTGTGGAGGAAGTTGTTTCAGGAATCCCCAAGGCACAAAATCCCAATGTGATCTGGGTCGTCAGATTGAGGAAGGATCAAGACCGTTGACCTGTGGCAAAGAAGTTGCGAGTTTGGACGTCGGGAAAGAAAGGAGAAGATTCACATCGTGAACTCTCGAGTCGCGAAATTGCGACGGGCTCGGAGGTGAGGCCCCAAGATTTGGTTGGAGGTTGTATGGCAGAAGCATAAATAAGGAGCTAAGGACCGTTAGCCCATTTCGGGGTTTCAGGGATCGGAGGAGTCGGGGTGACTCACAACAGGAATCCAGAAATCACAAAACGCGAACTTAAAGAGCCCTTTGAGGTTAAGTTAGTGGTCATGCCAGTGGTCATGTGGAGTAGAGGTTTGTGCCTAGTGCTTGTTCATGTGGGCATAACTTCTAGTAGGTCCTGTGGTTTTATATGCATTGAAGGTTCCAAAGGGAACTAAGGAGCCATTTCGACTCAGGGGAATATGAAGATCCAATGACCGAGAGGTCAAGCAGACCTTGCTGAGGTGGGGGTGATGTGTAAATATACTATTAATATTATGTTTGAAGAATTCATTAAATGTTTGCTATGTTCTATGACCATATACAAGGGCCCTTAAGACTGAGAAAAAGTAGAGAAACATACTAGAAAAACATGAGATATCATTGACTAATTTCTTGCTAGTTTTGAGGTGGCATGGTTGGAATTGAATCACTAAGGATTTAATGTTCCTTAGCCTTTCAATATTGATCAAGTTCGTGTTGGTTCCAGGGGAGCCTGATGTGCTTGTCATGTCCACCATTTATTCTTCTTTGTTTGGATCCCACTCAGTCACCTTAAAGTTGATCCCAAAGGCTACTTGTCATAGAAACGTAAACTTGGCTTTCTTGTCTAGAGATTTGGACTGATTATCCTCCTTGTACTCCATTGATAGGGAAATTAGATTCTTTTCTAGATAGTAAAACTGCATTGACTTCAATACTTTGGTGTCTCTGGATCTTGACAACCCAAAATATTTTACCCATTCTTGAAACTCTTCCGTGATTAGGTGCTTTGGAGTCTCCATCCTTCTTTGCCTTACTTTTTTCACTAGCTCCTCCATTTTTTGATGTGATTCGATATGGATGGTTTGATTATAGATCTATTTGCTTGCTTCACTACTCTCGCTTCCAATATTCCATGAGACCTAATTTCCTCCCTTTTGTGCAGTGAGGTTTTGTGTGCCCCTTTCCTCTTGACGCCTCAACTACTAGATTGTGGAAGAACCTTAGCACTTTTATCCTCCATGGAATCCTTAGTGAGAATATTGCAGGTGCTAGAAACCCCTTCTAAGAGAGAGTTTTTTGTTCACCTATTTTGTTGACAAAAGGCCCCAGGATAATACTGAAACTACTTGAGATGAGGGTACTTGGCACTGGAGTATTCGCTATGAATGTAATACCACAGGGAGGCAAATTATCTCTTATACCCTTTAAACCATTACACAGTCTGACCAAAACAAACCAACGAAATTGTAACTCGAACCCATAAAGGAAAAGACATAACCACAACGCGCAATCCCTGAGGCTTCCCAACAAATTCTCCCTTGCACAATGAAAATCCAAGAAACCATTGATCTGGATTTATAAATGGAATGAAATGAAATACATATTTATAACAAAAACACAGAGATACATCAAAACTTGAATTCTATTAATAAATGAAATGTGTTGAACTGTAAAAAAATATAGAATGAAACAAACTTGCTCGAATAGTGGTATTTGATCTCTCAGAAGAGATGTGAAGGCTACACGCATTCACCAAAGAGAATTACAATGAGGCTGAAAGTCCTTTTTATCATAAATAATCAATGGGGAAACCATAAACATCCAAAAAGATAACCCTATGAGATGAAACGCCAAGAGGCTTGTGGGCCCCGATGGGGTTAGTTAGTATGCCAACTTCCTAGGGTCATAAATTTTTCATACGATCTCCATTTGGTGTGCTTGATAACCCGTTGGAAAAATCTAGCTGATAAGTACACATTCCCTAAGGCTCCCCAAAAAATTCTCCCCCACACAATGAAAATCCAAGAGACTACTCATCCAGATTTTTGAATGGAACGAAATGAAATACATAGTTATAAAAAAAACATAAAGATACAATGAAAATTGAATTATATTAATAAATGAAATGTGTTGAACTGTAAAAAATGAAGAATGAAACAAACTCGCTCGAATGGTGGTAGTTGATCTTTGAGAAGAGATGTGATGGATACGCGCATTTTCCAGAGCACATTACAATGAGGCCAAAAGGCCTTTTTATCATAAATAATAAATGAGGAAACCCTAAACATGCAAAAACCTAACCCTAGGAGATGAAATGCCAAAAGTCTTGTGGGACCTGATGGGGTTAGTTGGTACACCAAATTCCCAGGGTCGTAGCTTTGGCATACGATCTTCGTCTGGAATGCTCGATAGCTTGTTGGAAGGATCTGTTCGAGAAGTACACATTTCGGTCGGCCCAAACTATGCCTTTCCATTTTTTTTGGCATTTTCATGCCCATAAAGTGCTAATTAGGGCCTTAAAATGGCCCCGGAAGTTCAGGACCCAAGAAAGTGTAGAAAAAATTCCAAAATTCCAAAATGTGCTTTGAGCTGGTGGAATATGTGGATGGCCACTGATATCCACCTGGATCAATCCTCCCCCATTAGGAATAAATGGCCTCCACTGTGTTGCGTTCCTCCATCATATGTGGAAACTTCTACTGAACTTGGCCCTGGGTGAGCCAATTGCCTTGGTGTAGGAATTGCCTTGCTTTAACAACCCGATAAAGCTCGATCCTCTATTGGTGAGTGCCCTTAATATTTGTATCCATGATATTATCAATGGTTTTCCGTTCCATACAGTTAGTGTTGAGAATTGTCGGTGTCAACTGCTCTATTATCTCTAATGAGTCCAATAATTGTGGAAAGTATGGTCGAAGGAGGTCGACATTGAACACTGGGTGCAAGCCAAGGAAGGCAGGAATGCTTAGCTCAAAAGTATTGTCACGCACTAGCTTAGTGATGGTGTATGGACCATAGAGAAGTGGATAAAGCTTATGATGGGGTCCTGTAAGGTGCTCCTTCTGCAAATGTAACCAAACCTTGTCTCCCACCTGAAACATGTATGGCACCTGGTGTTGATCATGACAGTTATTATACTTAGCATTGGATTTCGGAAAAATATCATGAACCTATTGGTGGATGTGTTGAATTCATTCAATAAACTTGGTGGATTTTTCGACCTTAGACTAAACATGGGAATATTCTTCATGTGTGGTCTCAAGGGGCAGTGCGACATCAATGGGACCCAATGGTTGAAATCACAGCCCCACCTGAAAGGGGATGTGATCGATCAAGCTATGGAGAGCTCTATTGTAGTTATGATAACCACAAGGGATTCTTTCATCCCATGTGTGTGGATGCTTGGAGTTTTACATGTGCAAGATATGCATGATCATCCTATTGATGACCTCTGTATGAACATTATTTTGGGGGTGGAAGGTAGTGGATTTGGTGAGCTTGGTGTCCAAGAGTGACCAGAGGCTTGACCAAAATGTACTTAGGAACCTATTGTCCTGATCTAAGATGATCGTATGTAGTATCCAAAAATGTACCCACACCCTTTCGAGGAAGAGTTTGACAGTGGCCTCCACTATAATACTCTTCTTGCTAGCTTCTAGAATAGCCATCTTAGAAAATAGATCAACCACCACAAAAACACAGTCATTTCCCTACTTGGTTGAAGGAAGGCCAGAGATGTAGTCCATCAATATGGATTCCCATGGCTTGTCGGGAGTAGGTAGAAGGGTGTACAAGCCTTGTTTCTTAATGGGTGGTTTGGTAATATCGTAGGTAGTGCAAGATTGGATGTACTTGCTGACTTCCTATCAAAGTTTCAGCCAATATAAATACTTCTACAAAAATTTCATTGTCATTTCCACACCAAAGTGTCCTGCCATATGAATGTAGTGAGCTTCCCAATCAGCTTCTCCCACTCACTTGAAGGAACATAGAGATGGACCGTATGGCATAACAATCCATCCTAAAGATGAAATTTAGTGATGGGTGTCCTTGTGTCGAGCATCTGGTAAGTGGCAGTGAAGTCAGGATCACTCTCATAGAGTTGGGACCACCTAGAGACCTCATGTATGGAGGAGTGGAGCATCATGGTTAATGTTGTAACTGGAGGTCAACTGAGGTAATCAGTGACGCGATTCGTGCTCCTTGTCTTATATTTTATGTTGAGATGAAACTGTTTCAATTATGTTGACCACTTTTGATGGAAGTTTTTTTTCAATTCTCCTTATGTCTGCATGAACTCCAGAGGCTTGTGGTCAATGTGGATGAATGTCTCCTTCTCGAGAATGTATTTCTTCCATTGGCGACGAGATTGTACAATGGAATACATTTCTTTGTCATAAGTGGGTTACTTATGCATGAAATATGATAGTGTCTCACTATGATAGGCTACTAGATGACCATGATAAGTGAGAAGTGCACCCACAACATAATCTGAGGCATTTGTCTCAATCTCAAAAGGTTGTTATAGATTGGGTAATGAGAGCACCGGGGCTAAGCATAAGAGGTGTTTTAGATCATTGAATGTTTTATGCTATGACTGTCCCGACACAAACTTTGCTTTTCCACCACCCTTGGTCACTTGTCTGAGGGACCATGCAATGTGGGAGAATCCCAACATGAATCTGCAATAGAAATTGGCAAGTCCCAAGAAAATATGGAGCTCAGTTAATGTGGTCAGGTTTGGTCATTCACGAATGGCCTGAGCTCTTAGCTGGATCCACATGCACACCATGCTCATAAAAAATGTAGCCTTGGTATTGGACCTCTTTCATGCCAAAGAAGCACTTTTCCAAGTTAGAATATAAATTGTGTTGCCACAGAGTGCGAAGGACCTATTGAATATGCTGCAAGTGTTCCGTCCAATTCTTGTTGAAGATGAGGATATCATCCAAATATACCACCATGAAATAATTGGTGAAAATTTGCAAGATGTCATCCCTCAATATCATGAAAGTGGTTGGGGTATTCAGAAAACCAAAGGACATGAACTACCATTCAAAAATACCTCCTTTAGACTTGAAAGAAGTCTTCCATACGTCAGTATATTCTATTGGAACCTAGTGGTACCTGGACTTCAGGTCAATCTTACTGAAGTACTTTCCTCCCTTGAGATGGTCAAGAAGGTCATCAATTCGGGGAATTGGGTACTGGTTCCTAACTGTGATTTTGTTTAGGGAACTATAATCAATGCATATTTGTCGGGTCTCATATTTATTTTGCACGATTACAATTGGGCTTTTGTGGGGTGAGGATCTTGGTTAGATGTACCCCCTGTTATAACCCTAAATTTCACCACACATGCTTACCTGGCATCAGGCCAACTCATATCCCTTCTTTACCAAAGCACTGTTGAACAAATCCTTGAAAATTCTCTTTTATAAAGGCCCACGCGCCCTACTCCATTACTGCACGTGTGTACACGCTCGCTGACCCAAAACAGCCGGCGTGGACCGACAAAAGCACGAAAAAAGGAAAGTTGCCGATAGAACAAAAAATCTATGGGTGAGTTAACTGAAAATCCCGGCCATGCATGGCCGAGGGTTTGTCCAAATACCTAGCTCCTTCTAGCCTATAAAAGAAGGGGTAGGGGTCCCATTTGGAAGAGGAAAAATATAGCAAAGAATCTCTGCCCATTTACATATTCCCATTGTCCCAACCCTTTAGCCTTTCCTTGTGTCAAAGGGAATTCAAAGAAAAGCAGTTGGAGGACAGAAGAAGAGGAGCCTAGGATCAGGTTCAAGGAGCAGTGGTCGGTCTCAACTTTTGTAAGTTGACTCATTCTAAGTAATAAAGAAAATGCTTTTCCCATCCTAATTCATGAACTGTTTATAGTTTGATCAGTGTATGTTTGGATTTCTAACCCATTAGTATATAAGTAGTATGCATGCATAGTTGTTGCTTGTCTTGGATGCAGGTCAACTTTGGAAGGAGTATTGCAAACAAGTAATCAAGCACAACGGAGGATCGACATCAAACGTCGGGAACGAGGTAGGTTGATCTTTCCATGCATTTACTAAGAAAAGGGGATTTAAATCTAGGGATGAAAGTAGAAAAGTAGTTTCTCTTTGGTCATATCTGCATGCAAAGTCTAAACTCTATTTGCTAGTCCGTAGAGAGATTTTCCCAACAACAAAATTGGCGACCATACTGGGGAGACTCTCTAGGGTTCCTGGAATTTTATTTAGTTTTTGGGTAGTTTTAAAGACTAGTTTTTCTTGCCTGTTTTTTCTTTTAATTTCTGTAAGGTCTGAGCTAGCAGAGAGTTTGGTTTTCCATACCAGATTCTCTTATTTTCTTGACTGTGTTTGTCGATACCCACAGAGGTACACGTGGCCTGTATAAGGTCTACACGCGTGTTCTCACGCCCTACTCTCTTATAGCCCGCATGTGAACACTAGCTGAAGAGGTAGCAGTAGCATGTAGAGTTCAGAGAACTTAAGAGGCAGTCATCCTCTTCCTTGTCAGAATCTCACATTCTCAGGGGGTTTTCTGAAATTCTGTCTGAGTCTTGTTTGCTAGCAGTCCTATCCCAGATTGTTTTTTCCTTATCATTTTTTCCTTACATTATTTGTTTTTCTATCAAAAAGAGTGTCCAAGCCTGCAAGAGATCTTGGTTATCAATATCAGTGGTCTCTTCCTGGTTTGGTCTGTCTGTTTTCATTTTTTCTCAGAATTTAGATATACACGTGGCTTGTACAAGGTCAGTCCACATGTACACACCCTCTGTCTATATCCAGCATGCGTTCGCACGCGTGTTGTTTGAGTAATAGTCGTGTGCTTGTGCAGGATACTTTTTGTTGAGGGTAAGGCAGTCATCCTTTCCTTTGATAGGAATTATTCCTCTCAAGTGTTTGAATCTCTGTTTGAGCAGTCAGTAGCTTAGGATTAATCTTACCCTTAGCCTACTTTTTCTCAGTTAAATTTTTTTCATAAAAATAAAAGAATTTTTAAGGTTTTTAGCAAGTGTGAGAGTCATTGTCTTTAAAGAAAATTGCCAGTGTGTGATTTTTGACCTGATTCTTTGCGATCTACGATTAGGACATAATTTTTTTTCTTGGTTTTTTCTTGTCGGTATTTTTCCTTTCTTGCTTTACTAGCATTTAAATAAATAAAAAATCTCTTTTCATGTTCTTATTTGGTTGAAGAGTGTGTTTCTACATTATTAGCCAGGGAAAAGTCGTTTATTTCATAAGTTTTTGTAGTCCACTTAGAGCATAAGTAGCTTGTAGTCAAGTGAAATTTCTTTTGAGTTTGCTGCCCAAAATCTTAGAAAAATAAAAAATATTTCTTCTGAAAAGTTGTTGAAATTTTGCATTCAGTGAAAGTTTTGTTTCCAAATTTTTTATTCATTTTTTGCTTTCGTCTTTTACACATCATCAGTTTCGCCTTCATACCCCTTGATGTAAGACAAATCCATAAAATTAACGCTAAATTTAAAATCTACTAGACTTTTATGTTTGTAGGGTTCACTGACTAGTTCAGGACTAGGGCCTTGGATTAGGTTGGAGAGGAAACTCTTCAAGGCCATTTAAAATCAAACATTGGAGTCTGAGATAGGGAGTGTCTAAGTCCAGTGTCATGAAATTTATCCGAGACCCCCCTCTAACACAGGGGATAAACACGAGGTCACGTGCGGAAAGGTAGCGGAGATAACCCCTCCAAAGCTGGACTAATCGTAGTGGAGAACACATATAGAGGGCTTGTTTTGGGATTCCGTCGTTTGCATTTGCCACAGGGCTTCATGGGTCTCGAATCCATTCGAGGTCCTCGGTTGTCTTCCAAACCATTTTCTCTCGATACCCTTGACAGGTTTCGGGCTCGATACCCTGCTCATTGTGGTCTACCCGACTTTCGACTGTACCCGCCTGGTTACTATTCGCGCGTTGGCAACCTAGTTGCCAATATTTTTTAGGGACATACACAGGTGACTGCGGGGGTATACCGCGGTACCTATTATAGACATCAGGCCATTCTTTGTAGAGTATACCCATAGGGTGCTTCCGTGTTCGAGTTGCACTTGCACTGGTAAGTTTCTCTAGTGTTGGTTGTTGTAACTGTCCTTCCAATTAATTTAGTGTTTGCCTGTCTTATATTCTAGGAACCTTTAGTGTGTGTTACTTTTGAACGTTTATACTACCTTAGAGTGTCTTGGATCTTCTCACACAGTGGAGGATCCCAAGCTACGCCGGTCACGAAGGCTTCTTGTCTAGCCGCTGGTTACACTGGAGCCACCCCCGCCACCATTAAGGCGAAATCTAGACCAACAAGGGTCTTTTGAAGCAACCAAGTTACAAACCATTGTGCCTAAACAACCCCCAGAGGAATCGACCGTTTTGGACCTTGAAGAAACCACTCTTGGCTCGATTGAAACCCCAACCACTAATTTCTTGGCACCTTTCATTGTACCAATTCAATTTCATGAGCACCAGACAGTGTTGCACACAACAATGGAAACAAATGTTGTAACTCCTTCTGGGAATTCTTCAATTCTCACCACGATTGTCACCACAGGAGAGATTTCATCACCCAACCCACTGTCGTCATTCTGAGCCACCATGGTCTCGACCGCAACTACTTCGCATAGTGGTCCGATCCCATCTTTGGTGGCGACCACAACCCCTTTCACACCTAGTGCGACAGGCCCTCCGTTCTCATACAAAATGCCTAGTTCGGGTACCAATCCTATACTTTCCTACTCCACTTTACAAACTTTGGGTCTGGGGGTAGGGAGCTCTAGTGCTCCTCTGCAAGGTCACATGGGGGACACTCCTGCCCCTTTTAACACTTTCCCTTATGGAGGAGGTCATATCCCTCCTTCGTCCCCTTCACTCGGTGGCTCACATCAGTAATCCGCCGGGAAACCTACACACAATAGTTTATTTGGAGCGGGGAGTCAAGGACCACCTTCACATAGTATGTCGGTAGGTTTGACACCGTTTTCTTGGAACATAAGATTTGGTAACAACACCTTCTCGTCAGTCGCTTTCCTGATTGAGGGAAACCCCATTTTTAGACAATCTACTCCTGTGCAGGGTACTATTCCTGCACAGGGGGCACACCTAGCAGGACCTTGGAATTCAGGGCAGGGATCCATTCCCTCATCCAGAATGCCGATTTGGGGTACTTCTTTCCACACTCAATGGAACCCCAGACAAACTACTATGCCTATCTCCACGGGACCGACATGGGGTAATCCTTCCCAAAGTCCTTTGAATATAATGCATGCCCAACCATCTATGTCCTATTTGGGAAATCAACCGATGATGTCTCCACATATGCAAAATCCTTACGCTGGCTAGGGCCATGGTTTCTACCAGAATCCGGGCCAGCAACCAAACTTTTCCTGGCAACCTGGTGCCAGTCAAACTCTAGGCCCCTTTTTCCCCGGTTATCAACAAAAACCCAAACTACCTTTCCTGGAAACATTACAATTGCCAGATTTGACAAGGTTGTTGAATGACCCTATTTGTCACGATCTGCATTGGCCTCCTATGCCGACGAAGTTGCCTTCGGACATTCCAAACTTCGAATCCAAGCCTAACAAAGATCCAGGAGATCATGTGACTACCTTTCATCTTTGGTGCTCATCTAACTCATTAAAAGATGACTCCATACAGTTGCGATTGTTTCAACGTACTCTCATTGGGAGTGTCGCGAAATGGTACATTGAGCTCGATCGCTCAAGATACTCTTCTTTTGGTGAACTGACGATGGCTTTCTTGAACCATTTCCAGTTACCTGTGAGATACAATGCTGGCATAGAGCTGCTCGCCAATTTGGAACAGACAACAACGAACCATATCTCTGATCACATCCGAGAATGGAGACGCCGGAAGAGTTTAATCAAAGTACTAGTCCCACCAACATTCCTGCTTGAGTGGTTCCTTAAGTCTTTGGTCCTGCAGTTATCCAAAGACGTCACGACATCTGGAGTTTTCTCCGAAGAAGATGCCATCATGAGGGCTCAACAGTTTGAGCTCATTTATTCTCAGTCCGATTTATTATACAACATCTTGCCAGATGCGCCATGTTCAATAATGGATAAAACTAGACAGAGAGCTGGACTACATGCTGATGGTATTGTTGGTTTAGCACAAACAAATCCTTCTGAGCAATTGATGAAGCAGTTGCAACAATTATCTATACAACACATAGCGGCCAGCCAAACTACTCCTTTGGTTGCTCCCCCTACCAAAATGTCGGAAGTACACACAGTGCATTTGACTAACCCAAAGTCCACCCAACAACCTGAAGGGAAGAAAAAACAACGAAAGAAGGGTAAGGGGGATAAAAAACCCACTTATAATGCTGGCAGGGACAACACTAAAAAATGAAAGGTGAGGTATCCATGCAACTTGTGCGCGGAAGACCACCTGACCCATCTATGTCCTTGACTTGCAGAGGCCCAAAAATTTGTCATGTAGCAACAACAGGCAGTGTTGACTAATCCATTTCAACATGGGAAAAATCTAACCCTAACCTCTTCAAGCACGGAAGGGGGCAGCCAAAAAACCTACCCACCTCTGAAAAACCCTACATCCATGAATGCATATATGGTTAGGGGTGATTCTTTCATATCGACTAGAGCGCACAATTATAGTAAACCAAGTGCTTCTGAGAAGGGTAAAGAAGCTGATCTCCCATCTCTTCCTCTACAGATTGAGAAGACGTTGGGAGAAACAATGACATGCATTCCAAAAGGTGCATTTAAAAAATCTTCTTATAACCCAAACACATGGGCCACCCAGAACTACTCTGTGGTGGAAGATTTATCAAAAACCCCTTGTGTGATGTCTGCTTTGGAGGTCCTCCAAAGCTGCCCTTCTCAGAGGAAAGCCTTGTTAACCGCTTTGGGCTCCACTGAGACTTGTAGTTTGGGTACCATCATGTTAGATACAACTGACTTAACAACCTTAAGGAGTGCAAAGGTGATCTTTTCTCTATCGAAAAAATTATGGACAAAATAATACCCTTTGAGGAGATTCAACCATTTATCTAGAGAATATGCATCTATTTGACCTTCAGATATAGGAATATCAAAACTAACTTGTACCTTGAAAGGGGGCGGCGCCTCCAAAGTGGTCGCTTGATGAAGATGCGTCAAATGTTGGTAATCGTTGAAGGATCTAGGAAAAATTATCCATCATCTCATTCCTTTGGCACATGAGGGCTTGCTCGAGCAATGGTTTAACTGAATGTCTTGTTCAATCATCTCTCTTTTCTTCCACCATGGGAGGTCATCGGGTTTGGCGAGAATGATCCTACAAAGGCTCAAATGGTTCGATTCCCAACTCCTTATACCCTAACCTCGTCGGGTACATGCAGAGAGAAACAGATAAAGAGAAGACCGCTCCAATACCATTGATTCAGATTTATAAAATGGAATGAAATGAAATATAGAGTTATACCAAAAACATATAAATACAATGAAACTTGACTTCTCCTATTAAATGAAATGCGTCGAATTGTAAAAAAATGCAGAATGAAACAAACTCGCTCGAATGGTGCTAGTTGATCTCTAAGAAGAGATGTGACATCTACGCGCATTCTCCATATCACATTAAAATGGGGACAAAATGTCATTTGATCATAAATAAGCAATGAGGAAACCCTAAACATCCAAAAACCTAACCCTATGAGATGAAATTCCAAAAGCCTTGTGGGCCCCGATTGGGTTAGTTGGTATGCCAACTTCCTAGGGTCATAAATTTTGTATACGATCTCTGTTTGATGCGCTCGATATCCCATTGGAAATTTCTATCCAACAAGTACACGTTCCATTCAGCCTAGACATTCCTGTTTCTATCGTCTGGGTGTTGTCATGCCCAAAAAAATGTTGTTTAAGGCCTGAAAATGGCCCCGGAAGTTCAGGACCCGAAAAAGTGTAGAAAAACTGCCAGAATGGAAAATTGTGATTTGATCTAGTGGAATAGGTGGGTGGCCATCGATATCCACATGGATAAATCCTCCTCCCTTAGGAATAAATGGTCTCCATTGCGTTGAGTGCCCCCATCATATGTGGAAACTTCTATTGAACTTGGCCAAGATTGAGCCACTTGCCTTTGTGTAGGAGTTTCTTTTCTTTGACAACCCGATAACGTTAGATCCTCTTTTGGCGAGTGCCCTTAATCTGCATTTCCATGATATAACCAATGGTTTCTCATTCCATATAGTCAGGGTTGAACTCCATTGGTGTTAATTGCTCTGCTATCTCTGATGTGTCAAATAATGGTGGAAAGTATGGCCGAAGGAGGTCCACATTGAACATTGGGTGCAATCCAAGGAAGGGGGGAATACTTATCTCAAACAAATTGTGACCCAAAACCTTGGTGATGGTCTAAGGACCACAAAAAAGTGGAGGAAGCTTCTGATGGGGTCCTGTAAGCCGCTCCATATACAAATGTAACAAAACCTTATCTCCCACTTGAAACTTGTGTGGCACTCGGTGTTGATCATGGCATTGTTTATACTTAGCATTGGATTTCTGAAAAATATCATGGACCTATTAGAGAATGTGATGAATCTGTTCAATAAACTTGGTGGCTTTGTCAACCTCATACTGAACCTAGGAAGATTCTTCTTGTGTGATTGCAAGGGGAAGTGCGACATCAATGGGACCCAATGTTTGAAATTACAGCCCCACCTGAAAGGGGTTGTGGTTAGTCTAGCTATGGAGAGAATTGTTGTAGTTGTGCTGAACATAGGGGAGACTCTCATCCCATCTACATGGATGCTTGGATTTGTACATGTGGAATATATGCACAATCATCTTATTGACAACATCTTTCTTGCAATAAGTTTGGGGGTGGAAGGCAATATATTTGGTGAGCTGGGTGTCCAACAGTGACTTGAGGCTCAACCAAAATGTGCTTAGGAACATGTTGTACCAAACTGAGATGATGGTCTATGGTATCCCAAAATGTACCCACACCCGTTAGAAGAAGAGCTTGTCAGTGGCTTCCGTTGTGATACTCTTCTTGTAGGATGTCAATGCAATCTTAGAAAAGAGATCAACCACAAAAAAAAAATAGTCATTTCCCTACTTGGTTGAAGGAAGGCCATACAAGTAGTCCATCCAAATGAATTCCCAGGGCCTCTCTGGAGTAGGAAGAGGGGTGTATAGGGCTTGCTTCTTAATGGTTGGTTTGGAAATAACACATGAAGTTCAAGACCAAATGTACTTGATGAATTCCTGTAGACGTTTCATCCAATAGAAATAATTCTGCAACACTGCCACTGTCTTTTCCACACAAAAGTGTCCTTACATTTGACTGTAGTGAGATTCCCAAATTAGATTCACCTGCTTGCTTGAAGGAACATAAATATGGCCTATACAACATAATTTTTCATCCTGAAGATGAAATTTAGTGACAAGCATCCTTGCACCCAAGATCTGGTAAGTGGTAGCGAAGTCAGGATTACTCTTGTAGAGTTGGAGCCACCCGGAGGCCTCATGTCCACAGGAGTGGACCACCGTGGTCAATGCTGCAATTGTAGGTCAAACGTGGCATTCAACGACGCAATTGGTGCTCTCAGTCTTATATTTTATGTTGATATGAAACTATTGCAAGTATGTGGACCGCTTTTGATGGTGGTCATTCTTCAATTTGTCTTGTGTCTGCATGAAGTACAAAGTCTTGTGATCAGTGTGGCTGATTGTCTCCTTCCAAAGAATGTTAATGCTTCCATTGGCGACAAGCTTGTACAGTGGAATACATTTCTTTGTCATATTTGGGGTACTTATAGATCACATCTAATAGTGTCTCACTGTGATATGCCACTAGATGACCGTGCTGAGAGAGAATTGCGCCCACAACATAATTTGAGGCATCTGTCTCAATATCAAAAGGTTGTTGCAGACAAGGTAATGAGAGAACCAGGGTTGAGCACAAGCGGTGTTTCATATCATTAAATGATTTCTATTATGAGTGTACCTGCACAAACTTTTCTTTTCCACCATGCTTAGTCACTTGGATGAGGACCCATGCAATATGGGAGAATCCCAATATGAACCTACTATAGAAATTGGCAAGTCCCAAGAAATTCAGGAGCTCGGTTAGTGTGCTCGGGGATGGCCAGTCACGAATGACCTAGATCTTGGCTGGATCCACATGCACACCATGCTCATCAATAATTTATCTAAGGTTTTAGACCTCGTTCATTCTGAATGATCATTTTTCCATATTAGCATATATATTTTGTTGTCGTAGAGTGTGAAGGATGTGTTGAATATGATGCAAGTGTTCCACCCATATCTTGTTGAAGATGAGGATATCATATAGATATACCAACACAAAATAATTGGTGAAATTCCACAATATATCATCCATCAACCTCATTAAAGTGGTTTGGAGATTCATCAAATCAAAGGGCATGACCAACCATTCAAAAATACCTTCTTTGGACTTGAAATCAGTCTTCCATACATCAATCTATTTTATTGGGACCTGGTGGTAGCCAGAATTTAGGTCAATCTTACTAAATTAGTTGGTTTCCTTGAGCTAGTTAAGAAGGTTGTCAATTCAAGGAATTGGATATTGGTTCCTGATTATGATTTTTTTTAGGGCCTTGTAATCAATGGAGAGTCGCCAGGTCCCATCTTTCTTCTACACGAGTACAATTGGGCTTCCGCAGGGTGAGGAGCTTGGTTGGATGTGCCTGTAGCTCTTGTATATAATGCTTTATTTGCTCATTTTCCATAAGAGAGCAGTGATAGAATGACCCATTGTTTAGAGGTGTGCCTGGGGTTAGATCAATTGAATTCTTAACATGATAGTGTATACGTACCCTATTGGGTGAGGAGAATATGTATTTGTATTCCTCCACAACATTGTCCACCTACTTCTGTTGCATGGAGAAGCCATGTGCGAAGGCCATGGAAATGGCTGCTACCTTCTGATCACTTTAAGAGAAAATCATGGTCTGGGATATGACCTTCTTGCATTGGTTAGTTGAGATCAAATAAATGGTGGTAGGTGGAGCTACCTCTAGTATCCTGTACAATTGTCTGCCCAAAGTAATAATAACAATGCAAGGTCTAGACTCATATACAACATGAAGTTTCCACAAGTAAGGTTGGCCTAAAATAAAATCACATATTTCAAGGGGGGAAACATCACACAATACCTCATCCTTGAAGGTCTTGATTCCATAGGGTAAGCGACACTGTTGGATGACATGGAGATCTCTCCCTTGGTAGAGAAACCTAATGGTGTAAAGGTGAAAATGTGGTGTTTTTGGTAGGTCCATTTGCTTGGTGAGCTCTACTGATATGAGGTTCTTTTGACTTACGCTATCGACAATGAAGTGCAGTGGAGCACCCTTCACCTACATCTATGAGTGGATAAGGTGCTCACCTTCCTTTAGTTCTTCAGGTTCACTTGGATGGAACTTGGTGGTAGCGATGGTGGCACTATGTTATGCATCAATGATCCACTTTCTCTTGTTCAGTTCTAATTTTGAATCAGAACACACCTTTGAACCTAAGTCTTTCATATCGACCACCAACAACCTCTTTGAGAGACATTCATTGGTGTTATGCCAGGGGATTTTATGGAATTCACACCACTTTCTAGTGTCTTTCTTCCTCTTCCATTACCCTTCTTTGTTTTTGGCTTGGATTGGTTGTATTGTAGTGGTCCATCCTTGCTCCATCTTTTGTTCTGCGGGTTAAGGATGCCTTTTCCCTTCTTCTGCTGTGAGGAATTTGCAGATCCAAACTCTCGCTTCTTCTGTTTAAATTTCTATTCGATTTTTAAGGAATACCAATAAGTCGGCCTAGTGATGAGATGTCCAAAAACTCCACTTGTGTATGGATGTATTGATTCACACCACTACAATACTTGAGCACTAGATGTTGTTCAAAGTCTTTGATACCCAACTTGGTGTGCCACAACGTGGTCCATTTTGTATACTAGTCATCGTAGCTTCCAACAAGGTAATATTGTTCCTTAATAACATCCATGAAAGAACCCCAAGTGGGTATGAAGGAAAAAATTGTGGATTCCTTCATGGATTTTTTCTCATAGTAAGTATCCCACCAATCATTTAGATGGGGGACAACCTTAAGGAGGGCAAAGGTGATATTTTCTCTATTGGAAAAATTATGGACAAAAAAATACCCTTCGAGGAGATTCAACCACTTACCTAGAACATTTTCATCTAACTGACCTTCAAATACAAGAATATCAAAACTAAATTGCACCTTGAAGGGGGAAGTTCCTCCAAAGTGGTTGCTTGACGAAGATGTGTCATTTTTTGGTAGTCGTCAAAGGATCTGATCAAAATTATCCATCATCTTGTTCCTTTGTCACACGAGGGCTTCCTCGAGAAAAAAATTAATAGGATCTCTTGATCCATCATTTCTCTTTTCTTCCACCATGGGAGGCAGTTATGGTCAGTGAGGATGGTCCTGAAAAGGCTCAAATATTTGAGTCCCAACTCCTTATACCATGACCTCGTCAGGGACATGCATGAAAAAATAGATAAAGAGCATATCACTATGATACCACTAATCCGGATTTATAAATGGAACAAAATGAAATACAAAATTATAACAAAAACATAGAGATACGATGAAACTTGACTTCTATTAATAAATGAAATGTGTTGGACTATAAAAAAATGCAGAATGAAACAAACTCACTCGAATGGTGGTAGCTAATCTATGAGAAGAGATGTGATGGCTATGCACATTCTCCATAGTGAATTACAATGAGTTTGAAAGACCTTTTTTATTGTAAAGAAGCAATAAGGAGACCCTAAACATCCAAAAACCTAACCCTAGGTGATAAAACACCAAAAGGCTTATGGGCCCCGATGAGGTTAGTTGGTATGCCAACTTCTTGAGGTCATAGCTTTTGCATATGATCTTTGTTTTGCATGCTCAATAGCCCGTTGGAAACGTCTATCCAAGAAGAAAAATTTTGATAGGCCCAAACTACTCCTTAAGCTATTGTCTAGGCCCTTCTATTCCTAGAAAATGATGCTTAGGGCCTCAAAACGACCCCAAAAGTTCAAGACTCGAAAAAGTGTAGAAAAACTGCCAAAATGGAAAACTTTCTTTGAGCTAATGGAATAGGTGGGTGGTCGCCGATATCGAGTTGTATCAAGTATTTCCCCTTAGGAAGAAATGGTCTCAATTGCGTTGAGTGCCCACATCAAATGTGGAAAATTCTATTGAACTTGGCCTCGGGTGAGCCACTTTCCCTGGTGTAGGATTTTCCCTACTTTGAAAACCTGATAAAGTTGGATCCTTTGTTGGCGAGTTCCCTTAATATATGTTTCCATGATATAATCAATGGTTACCTATTCCATACAATCATGGTTGATCTAGTATATCGGTGTCAACTACTCTGATATCTCTAATGTGTCCAATAATGGTAGAAAGTATGGTCGAAGGAGGTCCACATTGAACACTGGGTACAAGCCAAGGAAGGGGGGAATACTTAGCAACGCTATTGGTGCTCCATGTCTTATATTTGGTGTTGATATGAAACTGATGCAAGTATGTGGACCACTTTTGTTGATGATTGTTCTGCAATTTACCTTGTTTTTTCATGAACTGCAAAGGCTTGTGATCAATGTGGATGACTATCTCCTTCCCAAGAATGTAATTCTTCCATTGGAGGTAGGCTTGTACAATGGAATAAATTTCTTTGTCATAAATAGGGTACTTATGGACGACATATGATAGTGTCTCACTATAATAGGCCACTAGATGATCGTGTTGAGCGAGAACTGCGCCCACAACATAATATGAGGCATCTATCTCAATATCAAAAGGTTGTTGTAGATTGGGTAATGAGAGCATCGGGGATGAGCACAAGTGGTGTTTCAAATCATTGAATTCTTTATGTTGCGACTATCCCCACATGAATTTTTATTTTCCACCACCCTTGTTCACTTGGTTGAGGGCCCATGTGATATGGGAGAATCCATACACTAACCTGCGATAGAAATTGGCAAGTCCTAAGAAAATCCATAGCATGGTTAGTGTGGTCGGGTCTGGCCAATCACAAATGACCTAGATCTTGGTTGGATCCACTTTCACACCATGCTCATCAACAATGTTTCCTATGTATTGGACCTCGTTCATGTCGAAGGAGAATTTTTCCAAGTTACCATATAGCTTTTGCTGCCACAGAGTGTAAAGGACTTGTTGAATATGTTGCAAGTGTTCCTCCCAAGTCTTGTTGAAGATGAGGATCTCATCTACATATACCACCACAAAATAATTTTTGAAAGGATGCAATATATCATCTATCAACCTCATGAAAGTGGCTGGTGCATTTTTCAAACCAAAGGGCATGACCAACAATTCAAAAATACCTTCTTTGGACTTGAAAGTAGTGTTCCATACATAAGTTTGTTCTATTGGGACTTGGTGGTAGATAGACTTAAGGTCAATCTAACTGAAGTAATTGGATCCCTTGAGCTAGTCAAGAGGTTTTCAATTTGGGGAATTGGGTGTCGGTTCCTGACTGTGATTTTTTTAGGGCCCTGTAATAAATGCAAAGTCGACATGTCTCATCTTTCTTCTGCATGAGTAAAATTGGGCTTCCGCAGGGTGAGTATCTTGGTCAAATGTTCCTCTTTTCAAGAAGCTCTTATATATGGTGCTTGATTTCCTCATTTTCCATAAGAGAGAGATGATAGATTGACCCATTGGGTAGAGGTGCAACGGGGGTCAGATCAATTGAATGCTTGACCTGACAGTGCAAACGTACCCTATTGGGTGAGGAGAATATGTATTTGAATTCCTCCACGACATTTTCCACCTACTTCTGCTGCGTGGAGAGGTCATGTGCGGAGGCCATGGAGATCGAATCATAAAGAAGATAAATTTCCCAATCTGGGAGATGACCTTCCTGCATTTCTTAGTAGAGATCAAATACATGGCAGAGCTACCTCTTTTATCCTATCAAATTGCCTACCCAAAGTAATAATAACACTTTGAGGTAAAGACTCATATACAACATGACGTTTCCACAAGTAAGGTTAGCCTAAAAGAACATCACAAACTTCAAGGGGAGAAATATAACACACAATATCTCATCCTTGAAGGGATTGATTCTGTAGGGAAAGAAACATTGTTGGCTGACTTATAGATCTCTCCCTTGGTAGAGCCACCCGATAGTGTAAGGATGTGGATGTGGTGTTGTTGGCGGTGTTGGTTGTGGAGCCTAATTATATACCTGTTTCATAGATGTTTGTTTTCAACTTTGTTTATACCCCATGAAGAATTTACACTTTGGAATATTGTACACCCCTCCATGTGGGGGGGTTGCAGGGGGGAATTTACCCCAAAGGAAATTTTTCCTTGTAAATGTATATAATAATTTCATATCAAATTTGGACCGTTCATTATAAGGTCACAAATCCGATGGTAGAAGTTATGTTAGGGTTTTTTTCCCTAGAAGGCAACCCTCTTTTATGAGGGAAATGTATTGTGGCTATGCATCATTGTGAATATTGTATTATGATAAAGGATATTGTGAGAAAAAGAAGAGGAAGTTACAATGGGTGTGTTGTAGGTTTTATCGCTTCATTTGTTGGATAATAAAAAGGAAGGACCTGGCAATTTCTCTAGTGGATGTAGCCCAAATTGGGTGAACCACATATATCTGTGTCTCTATTGTATTGTGTATCTTTTGTGTTTTATTTCCACATTTTTTTTATTTTATTTCTTTGCCATCCTATTTTTCCAACAACTGGTATCATATCGAAAGGTAACTCGTAGGAAAAGAAGGTTCATGGTTTGAGTGGGAGCAATGATAGAAGATGGAAATTTTAGGGTCAAGAAATCTAATGGCCAAAACTACCAATTATGGAAGATGCATATGGAAGATTATTTATATCAGAAGGATTTATTACTACAATAGGGTGGAATAGAAAAGAAGTCGGTATCCATGAAGGACGAAGAATGAGAGGTTTTTGACAGAAAGGCACTAGGAACAATACGGTTGAGCTTGGCAGTGTCGGTGGCTATCAATATTTCGAAATAAAAGTCAACAAAGGAGATGATGAATGCAATGGATAAACTGTATGAAAAACCCTCAGCGTCTAATAAGGTATTTCTAATGAAGAGATTATTTAATATGAAGATGTCAGAAGGTGGGTCTATTGCAGATAATTTAAATGAATTTAATACGGTTACTAATCAGCTAAGTTATGTAAAAGTGGACTTTGATGATGTGGTCAGGGCTCTTCTAATATTATGCTCATTTCCATAAATTTGGAACGGCTTGGTCATGGTTGTAAGTAACTCTGTCTCTATTTCAAACACTTTAAAATTTGATGATGTTGTTGGTGTTATCCTTAGCGAGGAAATGCAATGGAAAAACACATATGAGACATCAAGTATTTCATTAAACATGGATAACAGGGGAAGACAAAAGGATAGAGGAAAGGGCTAAGGGAACCACAAGAATTCTAGGAAGGGTAGATCCAAATCCATACTAGCAAAGATAGAGTGTTGGAATTCTGGGAAGAAAGGACATCTCAAGAAAGACTACAAATCTCCAAAGAAACAAAGAGATGGACAATAGAAGAAAAATCAGGAAACAAATGTAACGGGTGATCTGTTATAAGATGCTTTGATTAATTATGTAGATAATATTTCTAAGTCTTGGGTAGTAGATTCAGAGGCTTCATTTCATGCCACACCCCATAGGAAACATTTTATATATTATGTTCAAGGTAATATTGGTCAGGTTCATTTGGGTGATGATGCACCATGCAAACTTGTTGGAATGGGAAAGATAAAAATAAAGAAAATGAATGGAAACTAATGGTTGTTGAAAGAGGTAAGACATGTTCCAGATCGGAAAAATCTAATTTATATAGTGTAGTTTGAAAGTGAAGGTTGTATATCCATATTTATAGATAAGGTGTGGAAGGCCACCCAAGGATCATTGGTGATAGAAAAATGAGAGAAGGTAGGTACATTGTATTTATGTACTGACAATAATGACTCTTCTATCTCTTTAGCTTCTATAGGAGTGGATAAAACACTATGGAATCATAGGATTGGACACATCAGTGGGAAAGGGATGTAGATACTTCACAAAAGAAATTTGTTGCCAGCTCTTAAACAAATTGATTTGGATTTCTGTGAGCATTGTGTTTATGGAAAACATAAGAGAGTCATATTTCTCAGAGTCAGAAAAGAAAAGAAGAGTGAAAGGTTAGATATTGTGCATACAAATGTATGGGGACCAAATCAAGTATCATCTCTTGGTGGCTGTCGTTATTTTGTTACTTTTATTGATGATGCAAGTTGCAACTAGAAAAACTTAGGTTTATTGCATTCAACAAAAATCTAATGTTTTTGATATTTTTAATAAATGGAAAGCTTTGGTTGAGAATGAGACAGGAAAAAGGTTGAAGTGTCTCAGATCAAACAATGGAAGTGAATATTGAAACAAGGAGTTTGATGATTATTGTTCATACCATGGAATTAGTAGAGAGAAGACAGTTCCAGGAACACCACAAGAAAATGGTGTGTCAGAAAGGATGAACAGGACAATCATGGAGCATGCAAGGAGTACGAGATTCCATGTTGGTTTTCCCTTACAGTTCTAGGCAGATGTTGTAGATATTGTCGTTTACTTAATAAACATAGGACTTTCAATCTCTTTGGATGGTGGAATTCCAGAGTAGGCATGGACAAGTAAAAAGGTAAACTATTATTTTTTGAAGACTTTCAGTTGTGAAACATTTTTCCATATTGATAAAGAAAATAGAACAAAGCTTGAGGAAAAATCAAAAGAATGTACCTTTATTAGATACAGTTTTAATGATTTTGGTTATTGATTATGGGATTATGAAAATCAAAAAATCATCAGGAGTAGAGATGTCATATTAAATGAGAAGGTCATATACAAAGATCAGTTGTAGGGAAAGAAATAGGAAAAAAAAAAACCAGAATACATAGTTCTTGATGAGAACACTGAAAAAGAAATTCCAAAGGTACCAGAAAATAAAAATGTACAACAACAGGAGTAGCAGGTACCTCAAACTCCTACAAGTGTTTTTAGAAGATCTACCATGTTAAGTAGACCCCCTGAACGATACTCTCCTTCATTGTATTATGTATTGTTGACTGATTTTGGTGAACCATAATGTTATGAAGAGGCAATGTAGGTAGACACTAAAAAGAAGTGGGAGCAAGGCATGAAAGAGGAAATGGATTCCTTGGTAAATAACCAGAATTGGGATTTGGTTTATTTGCTTGCAGGAAAAAAAGCATTGTAGAATAAATGGGTTTACAAGTTGAAGGAAGAAGATGGACGAAAAAAGTGGTACAAGGCTAGACTTGTTGTAAATGGGTTTTCACAAAAGAAAGGTATATATTTTGATGAAATATTTTCTCCCGTTGTTAAAATGACTTCAATTAGGACTATTTTAAGCCTTGTGGCAGTAGAATATTTACATCTTCAACAGTTAGATTTAAAAACATATTTTATCCATGGGGATTTGGAGGAAGAGATTTATATGTAGCGACCGTAGGGGTATGAGGTCAAAGGGAAGGAGAATTTGGTATGCATGTTGAAGAAGAGATTGTATGGCCTAAAGAAATATCCAAGGGAGTGGTATTTGAAGTTTGACAGGTTTATGACAGAACAAGGTTATAGTAGATGTCATTCTGATCACTGTGTTTATTTTAAAAGGATAGAAAATGGAAGCTATATTATCTTGCTATTGTATGTAGATGACATGCTTGTTGTAGGATCTAATATGCAAGATATAAATTTGCTCAAAAATAAATTAACTAATTCATTTGTGATGAAGGATTTGTGTGCTTCAAAGAAAATCCTTGGTATGAGAATAATAAGAGATAGGAGAAATCACAATTTGACATTGTCTCAGGGTGAGTACATAGAAAAGGTGTTGGAGAGATTTAGAATGCATAATGCAAAACTAGTTAGTAAACCTTTGGCCATCCATTTCAAATTAACTAATGAAATGTGTCACAAGATGCAGGAGGAGATAGAATACATGTCCAGGGTCTCGTATTCATCAACAGTTGGAAGCTTGACGTATGTGATGGTTTGCACAAGACCAAATATTTTACATGTAGTGGGAGTTGTGAGTAGGTATATGAAAAATCTAGTTAAAGAACATTGGGAGACAATAAAGTGGATTCCTGGGTATTTGAAAGGTACTACTATTCATGCATTATGTTTTGGAGGTTCAGACATTGTTCTACAAGGATATGTTGATTGAGATATGGCAGGTGATAAAGATAGCAAGAGGAGCACCACAGGGTATGTTTTTAATGTAGGTGGAACAACAATAAGATGAATTTCAAAAAAACAAAAGGTTTTTGCACTTTCAACAACATAGGAAAAGTATGTTGCTTCTACAAAGGCTAGTAAAGAGATGATTTGGTTACATAGGTTTATGGAGGAATTGAGAAAGATGCAAGAGAATATCAGGTTGTATTGTGACAACAAGAATGCCATTAATCTTGCAAAGAACTCAACCTTCCATTAGAAGACTAAGCATATATAGCTCAGGTAATTTTTCATATGATCTGTCTTGAAAGATGGACATTTGAAGTTGGAAAAGATACACACTAGCCAGAATCTTGCAGACATGTTAACAAAGGGAGTAACCAGGGAGAAACTGAGTTCCTGCTCAGTTTTATTTGGTCTTCAAGAATGAAGGTGAAGATGAGAAATTTTCCAGGTCCAAGGTGGAGTATAGTCTAGTAGGTACAACAACAATGGAGTTGTTGTGATCAGTCTCCAAGTGGGATATTGTTGGTTGTTGTTATAACCCTAAAATGCACTACACAGGTTTACCTGGCATCAGGCCAACTCATGCCTCTTCCTAGCCAAAGCCATGCTGAACAAATCCTCAAAAAACCACTTAAATCAAGGGACCCGCGCCCTAACCTTTCACTGGGCGCGGGTAACCGCTTGCTGGCCTTCTACTGCACGTGGGTGACCGCGGGCTAACCCACTACAGCCCGCGGTTACCTAACAAAGCAAAAAAATAGGGAAGTTTTCGCCGGGACGAAGAGCTTTTTGTCAGTTAACTGGAACTCCCAGCCATGCATGGCCGAGAGTTCGCCAAAAACCCTAGCTCCTTCTAGCCTATAAAAGGAGGGGTAGGGGTACTATTCAAGAAGGAAAAAATCATAGCAAAGAAACTCTGCCAAATTGCCAAGTCCGTTATTGTCCCAACCCTTTAGCTTTGCCTCAAGCTTCAAGAGAAATTCATGCCACAATAGTTGGAGGACAAAAGAAGAGGAGGAGGCCAGGATCAGGATCGAGGAACGGTGGCCGGTCTCAAAAATCATTGTAAGTGATTCATATTGAGACTAATGAAAAAGATGATTTTCCCGTCCCAAGTACATGAGTCTCATCTATGTTATTTGATTTATGTTTTATTTCTAACCCTCTAGTAGATCAGTAGCATGCATGCGTAGTCTTGCCGTG
>ML802712.1:3335-16607 GCA_009831015.1 Picea engelmannii | reverse complement strand
TAAGTGATTCATATTGAGACTAATGAAAAAGATGCTTTTCCCGTCCCAAGTACATGAGTCTCATCTATGTTATTTGATTTATGTTTTATTTCTAACCCTCTAGTAGATCAGTAGCATGCATGCGTAGTCTTGTCGTGATTGCATGAAGCTTTGTGGAAGGAGCAGCAACAACAAGGACATAAAGGCTCAACGAAGGATCTACTTCAATCATCGATAAAAAGGTGAGTCGATTCTTCCCATGTTTGCATGAGAAAAGGGGTTGAGATTTTGGGTAGAAGGTTAAAAGTTAAGTCTTAAGGGTCATGATCTGCGTACAAGCTCAAAACCCTAGCTTGTTAGTCCGTAGGGTAGAATACCCCACAACAGTTGTGGAGCCTAATTATATTCCTATTTCATAGGTTTTTTTTCAACCATGCTTATACCCCATGAAGACTGTACATCCCTCCACACGGGGGGGTTGCATGGAGGGATTTCCCCCACCGCAAGGGAAAATTGCCTTGTAAATGTATATTGTAATTTCATAGAAAATATGGACCTTTCATTATAAGCTCACATATATGAAAGTAGAAGTTATGTTAGGGTTTTTTTCCCTAGAAGGAAACCCTCTTTTATGATGGAAATGTATTGTGGCTATGCATCATTGCGATATTGTATTATGAGAAAGGAGACCGTGAGAGAAATAAGAGGAAGTTACATCGGGTGCGTTGTAGGTTGTATCCCTTCATTTGTTGGATAATAAAAAGGAAGGAACTAGAAATTTCTCTGGTGAACATAGCCCACACTGGGTGAACCATGTATATCTATGTCTCTATTGTATTGTGTATCTTTTGTGTTTTATTTCTGCATTTGTTTTTCTTGTATTTCTTCATGATCTTGTTTTTCTAACAGGAAGGTCCAACTGCTTGGTGACCTCTGGTGAGATGAGGTTCTTTTGACTTCCACTATCGAAAATGAAGTGTAGTGGATCCCCCTTCGCCCACATTTTTGAGTGGAAAAGGAACTCACCTTTCTCTAGTTCTTCATGTTCACTTGGATGGACCTTGGTGCTAGCAACAGTGGAACCAGGTTCTGCATTAATGATATACTTCTCTATATCTGGTTTTGATTTTGAGTCAGAACTTGCATCTAACTCTAAGGCTTTCAACTCAACCACCAACTACTACTTTGAGTGATTGTTGGCCCTTGACCAAGTTTTGGGAGACTCTTGGTCATAGTGACCTATTTTGGGACTTCGATAGCCTGTCGAAGGAGGAGCGCAAGACGAAGCAGAGATCACGGGATGTCAACCCACTTTTGGATCATTTTTGGGTTTTTGGGAATATTTAACAGGAATGGGATGTCGGCCCATGGGTTTACCCATGTTTAGGCCTATTTTGTATGTATAAATAAAAGGATAGGCAATGTAAGAAGTAGTGGAAGAGGTGCATCTATGAGATGTGAATGTATGCTAAGTGTGAGTAGAGTCTGTAAGTGCTTTGTGCATGACTGTAAGAGACCTGCAGAGCTAAGTGCAGGTCCTTGCAATAGATTGTGGAAGGTTGAGTGTTGTAATGCAAGGAATAAGGATCTAGCGAGCTAAACAGATCTTATGTCATGTGCGGAGTAAGGGTTTTGATGGCTTTGTGCTTGTAACCAATTGACTGAAGACAATAAAGAAGAAGAGTTGGTTGACGTAGCCCTAGGGTGGGGGTGAACCACGTAAACACTTTGTTGTCTTGCTTTGTGCTTGTCTGGATGTGTTTATATATTATTTTGCTAAGTGATTTGAGATGATTAGATAGATCTTCTTATGCTTAATGATAATGACATGTGAGAATGTTATATCTATTCTATATGGCTATGCTTAGTGCTTGATCTAGTCTATTTACCTATGCTAAGTGCTTAAATACATTAGATTATTGTGGATGTTGTGAAGCCCTATTTTATCAGTGAAGTAGATGTTGATTTCATATTGAGGAACTGACGGTGCTAAGTGCTTTGTTAAGTAGTACAATAATAGATCTGTGTCCCAGCTAAGGTTGTAGACACCTGAGTCTTTCAACCAACCCCGCCTCTACCTCGGGTGAGACATCATCTTCTTCGCAGGTGTTGCCGAAAGAGCCGGTAGTTAGGGATGTTTTGGTGCGTTGTTGTAGCGTTGAACCCCGGGTCTGCCCCTGTGCTAACAAATGGTTTTTTTGTCGGGACATGAAACTATGATTGCTGGGAACTGAGAAAGAAGAAGATTTGTACAAAGATCCATCCTGAAACTATGAAAGCTCTGTGCGTAGATCTGTTTCCCTAGTGCGCATCATTCTACTTGACCGAAGAAGCTCTGTGATAAGGAAAAGAAGTTCGATCTAAAGAAAAGAGGTAAGATTTGGAAGCTTTGTGCCCTAATAAAGGTAAAAGTGGGAATTCTTGTTTAAAAAGAGGTAAGATCTGCAAGATTTGTTCTCTAATAAAGGTAAGAATAGTTAAAAGTTTTAGATCTAGAAGCTTTGTGCTCTGTAGAAGTAAGATATGTGGATTTTTTTTTTCTAGAGTATGGATCTAGGTATGTTTAATAGAGTCTGTCCTAGATTGAAAACTAGGGTATTAATATATGAAAGAAGATTGCATATGACTAGATCTGAAAAGAATAGTGAAATATATGTTATACCTATGCATAGAAAGAATGTTTGGACTAACAAATGGATGCATGATCCTAGAAAGAATTTATTGCAGGTTAGCTCCTATGATCCTAGTGCACAGTACATGAGAAGTTGGGGATCATTTAAAAGAAATAGAGGATTAACCCCTTGTTACAGCTGCAGAAAACTGAGACATCTTGCTAAGGCATGCCCTGGGAGAAAACATGGTTGTCTTTGTTGCAAAGCTATGAACCATGAAGTGTTGGATTTCCTTAGAATGATTTCTAAGCTTGAAATTATGAACATAAGACAAGAAAACCCTAAGACAGATCCAGAAACTAAGGCTATAGTAGAACCCTAAAAATAATCAGAGAAGGTATTGCTACAGATGAAAGAAACCTTGAATAACCACCGACATGTTATATTATCATATATCTTTAAAGACAAGGAATGCCTTGAAGCAAGCATAGGAGACTTCGATATTGAATGTGTTCTAGATGAGGAAACATAGGTGAATATCATGACAAAGAGAACTTAGGAAGCTATAGGAAGGCCTTCTATGATTCCTTCATTAGGAGGAATAGGGGTATTCAGAGGAAAACTGGTAAACCTATATGGGAAGCTCATTCAGATATCTATGAATGCCAATGGAACTTCGACAAAAGAATATTTTGAGATTATTCAATTTATTGAGGACCGTGCCATGTTACTAGGGAAACCTTGGATTGAAAGAGATCAAGCTAGATGAAAAGAAGAAGAAGTTTTAGAGCAGAAGAGACAAGAGTTAAAATATTTCATGACTAGAACGATCACATACTTGATTGAAGAACATGAGAATAGGTCGAAGCTACTTAACACTAGAAATCCATATGTTGAAGCTACAAGAACATTAGAAAACTCACAGAAGACTAAGGTACCTATATCAGATAAAGAAGAGGTGTTAATCCCGAATCCTAGGAAATAATCTCAACAACACGCAATGACTATGTCCAAAGACGATAAGAATCAGAATGGAAAAAGGACTACCGAGATGAAGCTCATTGGGAGGAAGGCTAGAAAGATAAGTTTGAAAAGTTACAGAAGGATCCAGAGGGAACTTCGTAGACAAAAAATTTGCAGAATGGGAGCTTCGTTGGGATATCAGAACAACGACACATGGCACTTCTCCATGGTAAGGCAATATAGCCATTCAGACCGATATATCTATTTGACTGTCGCTCTGAATGGGTCAGAAAGAATTTATAGCTCAACACCGGATCGTTGGACCGTGCCATAATGGACAGAGAAAGAGTTAATGAGGCCTCATACCTGTTACAAGAGAAACATTGCCGAGTTTCCTATTTATCCCATCGCGCCATGCACTAAGGACACTTTTTCTAACCAAGAATTTAAGAACACAAAACAAGTGAATTGTATACAATGATCATTTCCCTCTTGTTGTTTATTCTAGTGCAGTATTTGAGTTAATTGTGAACCCGATATTATTAATCTCGAGCACGTATGTCCGACGAGCTCACTGCAGTTGAAGAATCAGTAACATAAGTACTCCTCGACTTGATGACTGAAAGAGTCACGTAGGAGAGAGGATTGTCTACTGGTCTACAATCATCATTGATGAGAGGACTGTTGGCCTCTCTGTCCACTGCTCAAACAGGACCATCACGGCTCGCAGATGAGAAGAGAACCAAGCACAGAGACGATCTCACGAATGCTAGGTTGATTCTGAGCATTTTACTTGCCTATCTACCACCTCTGAGCGGTGCATTAAATCTAGACAGCGTGCCCAGGGAATTTGAGTACGAATTGGTCATTGCCTACCTCCCGAAGGGGATACGCGCAGTTTGTGCAGACCAAGAAAACATAGCAGCGTTGAAGTTTAGCAACTTCAACCTCAGCGATAGGAAGGTCTACAACATGCTCTCCCCACATAAGTACCTGACCAGGACAAAAGGAAATAATTCAAAGATAATTCCTTGGTCATGGACCCATAACCTCATGTAGTCCACACTGCTCAACGTCATGAATATTACTCACTTAGGAAGACACCAAGAAGTGAATGCATGTATCAAACTACTGCTATCTTGTTATCATGAAATATACTTGTGATTAAACCGTCATATCACAGTGGATTCAACATTGATCAATCGGATCATAGGGATGAGTATGCAAGGCCCTGACCCACAAGATTTCTACCCTGTAAAAACAATGGATCGCGCTCTAGCACAAAGGATCAAGGAAACCTACAGAGATGCCAAAAAGGGAACGTGAGGCTACAATGTAGCTTCTATCCAAAGCGGTGCAGTGCACCTAGCTTTTCATTGATCGCACGGAAGTTAGTCCACAAGAACTGACCCACCCAAGTGACTAGTTTTGTAGTTGACCTCGCAGGGAAGTGCGCAGAGGGCCTACAAATTAATTGGGCAAAGTACCTCATGAACCAGTTGGAAATGGACGGCAGAGAAGTGCAAGATCAAGGATATGAGTTCCACTTTAGTTGGCTTCTAATCCCGATTTCTTTCATTGCATGGGAGATGCCAGAAGGTGCGACCTTCTCGGACATCGAGCCCTTTGAACCTATGGTCGTGAAGTTTAGTACACTGTGGAATTCCAGTGACATGAACATGCAATGGAAGACAAATGTCGTATTCCACACATATTACAATCAATTGAAGTTATCTATCCAGTCCGAGCCTCGCATCATACCAAATACTCTCCATAGGTTTTGTCCTTTAATGAAATTCAATGCAGACCACCATTTCATTTATATTACAGTGCACGCTGACGAACACAAGCAACAAATTCAGTCTTACTACAAGCTGACAGAGGAGGAATTAGAATAAATCACCAAGGACTGGTCAGTGGACCTCCTCATTCCAACAGACCCTGGAGAGATATCCAATTTAGACAGTCCAGAAACTGCGTCGAGTACACCCGGACCTAGCAAGATAATCCATGTGCCTCTGTTAGTATGCACATAAGAACTGGGAGATGAGCCAGCTCAACTCCACCACATCACTGATACAATCGAAGCTTGCCTTCGACGAGCTCAGGAAGAAACAACGCAAGCCACCCGGGATTTGGCACAAGTATAGGGAGACCTTGTAGAACAACGCAGTACTGTAGAACGTGAAAATCTTGCTCTGCAAGCAAAGTGGGATGAAGAAAAAGAATACCTGTAGCAAAGAAAGGAACAATTGCTCCCAGAGAAACTTGAAGTAAAGGAAATGGTTCATAGAGAACTTCGCTCTGTGATAGTCGTAGAAGTAAAGACTGAAGAGAGAGTTCCACAACAGGTGGCACAACTTGAAGAAGTAATCCAACAGGTCCAGCAATGCATAACAAACTTGGAGATCCACACTGTACCCGAGACCCCTCAAGATATAAGAGATCAAAGGGAAGCAACTTCCCACAACGCAGTTGATAGACTAAAAGATCTTGCCTTGGAGTGAAAGAAACTGAGTAACTGCAACGCTCAAACATATGAGAACCTCACCGAGAATCCAGAGTTATAGGCATTAGAGTCGCAACTCAAGGAAGAAAAGCAACACACAGACACACTACAAGTGCAGTTGAAGGCCTTGTCGGTCGTGGAAAGAATGAAGTGGTCTCAGGAGAAACACACCGCCCAGCAGCAGATCCATATGATTCAAAGTAGAGTGATGGAAGTTACTCAACGACTTCAACCAGTACAAGATAAGGCGTGCCAATTATTCACAGAGGTTGAAATCCGAGGAGCAGAAATAGAACAGGTTGTCATCACAGTAGAACAACACCTACAAGGGCCTGTGAACAACACAATGATCTAGGAGTTCACCGAGAAAGAGGTCATCCAATAGCAGCAATTCCAACCAACTCGAGCCAAGCTCGAGGCCTTCGAACTAGCTTGAGCCAAGCTCAAGGCCTTCAAAGAAGAACTGGTCAGACCAAAGTGACTCGGGATGAGTCACAGGTGAGTGTTGGGGGTTTTTTGGCCCTTGACCAAGCTTTGGGAGATTCTTGGTCATAGTGACCTATTTTGGGACCTCAACAGCCTGTCGAAGGAAGAGCGCAAGACGAAGCGGATATCATGGGATCTCAGCCCACTTTTGGATCCTTTTTGGGTTTTTGGGAATATGTAACAGGAATGGGATGTCGGCCCATGGGTTTACCCATGTTTAGGCCTATTTTGTATGTATAAATAGAAGGATAGGCAATGTAAGAAGTAGTGGAAGAAGTGCATCTATGTGATGTGAATGTATGCTAAGTGCGAGTAGAGTTTGTAAGTGTTTTGTGCATGACTGTAAGAGACTTGCAGAGCTAAGTGCAGGTCCTTGTAACATATTGTGGAAGGCTGAGTGTTGTAACGCAAGGAATAAGGATCTAGCGAGCTGCGCAGATCTTCTGTCCTGTGTGGAGTAAGGGTTTTGATGGATTTGTGCTTGTAACCGATTGACTGAAGACAATAAATAAGAAGAGTTGGTGGACGTAGCCCCAGGGTGGGGGTGAACCACATAAACACTGTGTTGTCTTGCTTTGTGTTTGTCTGGATGTGTTTATATCTTCTTTTTCTAGGTGCTTTGAGATGATTAGATAGATATGCTTATGCTTAGTGCTAATGACATGTGAGAATGTTAGATCTAATCTATATGGCTATGCTTAGTGCTTGATCTCCTCGATCTAGTCTATTTACCTATGCTAGGTGATTAAATACATTAGATTATTGTGGATGCTATGAAGCCCTATTTTATCAACGAAGTAGATGTTGAGTGCATATTGAGGAACTGACGGTGCTAAGTGCTTTGTTAAGTAGTACAATCATAGATCTGTGTCCCAGATAAGGTTGCAAACACCTGAGTCTTGCAACAATCCCTGCCTCTACCTCGAGTGAGACTTCATCTGCTTCGCAGGTGTTTCCGAAAGGGCCAGTAGTTAGGGCTTTGTTGGTGCATTGTTGTAGCATTGAACCCTGGGTTTTCCCCTGTGCCAACAAATGGTTCCGTTGTCGGGACATGAAATTGTGATTGCTGGGAACTGAGAAAAAATAAGCTTTGTACAAAGATCCGTCCTGAAACTGTGAAATCTCTATACGTAGATATATTGCCCTAGTGTGAAACATTCTACTTGACCTAAGAAGATCTGTGCTAAGGAAAAGAAGTTTGATCTGAAGAAAAGAGGTAAGATACAAAAGCTTTCTTCCCTAAGAAAGGTAAAAGTGGGAATTCTTGATTAAAAAGAGGTAAGATATGCAAGCTTTGTGCTATGATAGAGGTAAGAATAGTTAAAAGTTTTAGATATGGAAGATTTGTGCTCTGTAGAAGTAAGATAAGTGGGAATTTGTGTTTCTAGAGTATGGATCTAGATATGTTTAATAGATTTTGTCTTAGCTTGAAAACTAGGGTATTAATAGATGAAAGAAGATTTGATATGACTAGATCTGATAAGAATAGTGAAAGATATGTTATACCTATGCATAAAAAGAATGTTTGGACTAACAAATGGATGCAGGATCCTAGAAAGAATTTATTGCAGGTTATATCCTATGATCCTAGCGCACAGTATAGGAGAAGTTGGGGATCATTTAAAAGAAAGAGAGGATTAACCCTCTGTTACAGCTACAGAAAACTGAGACATCTTGCTAAGGCATGCCCTGGGAGAAGACCTGGTTGTCTTTGTTGCAAAAATATGAACCATGAAGTTCTGGATTTCTCTAGAATGATTGCTAAGATTGAAAGTATGAACATAAGACAACAAAACCCTAAGGAAGATCTAGAAACTAAGGCTATAGCAGAACCCCAGAAAGAATCAGAGAAGGTATTGCTACAGATGAAAGAAACCTTGAATGACCACCGACATGTTAGATTATCAGAGATATTTAAAGACAAGGAATGCCTTGAAGCAAGAATAGGAGACTTCGATATTGATTGTATTCTAGATGAGGAAACATAGGTGAATATCATGACAGAGAGAACTTGGGAAGCTATAGGAAGGCCTGTTATGATTCCTTCATTAGGAGGAATAGGGGTATTCAAAGGAAAACTGGTAAACCTATGTGGGAAAGCATTTATAGCTCGACACCAGACGGTTGGACCATGCCATAATGGACATAACAAGAGTTAATGAGGCCTCATACCCGTTACAAGTGAAATGTTTCTGAGTTTCCTATTTATCCCATCGCACCATGCACGGAGAATACTTTTTCTAACCAAGAATTTGAGCCCACAGACCAAGTGAATTGTATACAATGATCATTTCCCTCTTACTATTTATTCTAGTGCAGTATCTGAGTTAATTGTGAAAATGATATTATTAATCCCGAGCGCGTATTTCCGACGAGCTCACCGCAGTTGAAGAATAAGTAACAAAAGTACTCCTCGACTTGATGATTGAAAGAGTCATGTCAGAGAGAGGATTGTCTACCTGTCTACAAGCATCATTGATGAGAGGATTGTCGGCCTCTCTGTCCACTACTCGAGCTGGACCATCACAACCTGCAAATGAGAAGCAAACCAAGCACATATACAATCTCATGAATGCTAAGTTGATTCCGAGCATTTTACCCACCTATCTACCACCTCTAAGCGGCGCAATAAATCAAGAAAGTGTGACCAGGGACTTTCAGTACGAATTGGTCGCTGTGTACCTCTTGAAGGGGATAGCAGTTCATGTAGACCAAGAAAAGATAGCAGCGTTGAAGTTTAGCGACTTCAACCTCAGCGACAGGAAGTTCTACAGCATGCTCGCCCCACATAAGTATCTGACCAGGACAAAAGGAAATAATTCAAAGATAATTCCTTAGTCATGGAACCATAACCTCACGCAGTCCACACTGCTCAACGTCATGAAGATTCCTCACTTCAGAAGACACCAAGAAGTGAATGCATGCATCAAACTGTTGTTGTCCTGTTACCATGGTGGATACTTGTGGTTAAACTGCCGTATCACAGTGGATCCAACATTGATCAATCAGACCACAGGGCTGAGTATGCAAGGCTCTGACCCACGTGATTTCTACCCTTGAAAAAAAATGGATCATGCTCTAGCACAAAGGATCAAGGACACCTACGGAGATGTCAAAAAGGGAACACAATGCTACAAGGTATCTTTTATCCAAAGTGGCGTAGTGCGCCTAGCTTGTCAATTGATCACAGTACTGCAGAATGGGAAAAGATTGCTCTGCAAGCGAAGTGGGATGAAGAAAAAGAAAAACTCCAGCAAAGCAAGGAATAGTTGCTCGTAGAGAAACTTGAAGTAAAGGAAGTGGTTCACAGAGCACTTCACTCTCTGATAGTCGTAGAAGTAAAGACTGAAGAGCTAGTTCCACAACAGGTGGCACAACTTGAAGAAGTAATCTAGCAGCTCCAACAGTGCATAGCAAACTTGGATCTCTGCACTGTACCCGATACCCCTCAAGATATAAGAGATCAAAGGGAAGCAACTGCCCGTAGTGTAGTTGATAGACTAAAATATCTTTCCTTGGAGTGTAAGTAGCTAAGTAACCGCAAGGCTCAAACATATGAGAACCTCACCGAGAATCCAGAGTTACAGGCATTAGAGTCGCAGCTCAAGGAAGCAAAGCAGCACGCAGACACATTACATGCGTAGCTGAAGGCCTTGTCGGCTATGGAAAGAATGAAGTGGTCTCAGGAGAAACACACCGCCCAATAACAGATCCATACAATTCAAAGCAGAGTGATGGAATTTACTCAATGGCTTCAACCAATACAAGATAAGGCATGCCAATTATTCACAGAGGTTGAAAGATGAGGAGCAGAGCTAGAATAGGTTGTCATCACAAAAGAACAATGCTTAGAAGGGCCCGTGAATGATGCAATGATCCAGGAGTTCACTGGGCAAGAGGTCCTCCAACAGCAGTAGGTCCAACCAGCTCGAGCCAAGCTCGATGCCTTCGAAGAAGAACTGGTCAGACCAGAGTGACTCGGGACAAGTCACAGGTGAGTGTTGGGGGCCTGTTGGCCCTTGACCAAGTTTTGGGAGATTCTTGGTCATAGTGACCTATTTTGGGACTTTGAAAACCTACCGAAGGAGGAATGCAAGATGAAGCGGAGATCACGAGATCTCGACCCACTTTTGGATCATTTTTGGGTTTTTGGGAATATGTAATGGGAATGGGATGTCGACCCATGGGTTTACCCATGTTTAGGCCTATTTTGTATGTATAAATAGAAGGATAGGAAATGTAAGAAGTAGTGGAAGAGGTGCATCTATGTGATGTGAATGTATGCTAAGTGTGAGTAGAATCTGTAAGTTCTTTGTGCATGACTGTAAGAGACTTGCAGAGCTAAGTGCAGGTCCTTGTAACAAATTGTGGAAGGTTGAGTGCTATAATGCAAGGAAGAAGGATCTAGCGAGCTGCGCAGATCTTCTATCCTATGTGGAGTAAGGGTTTTGATGGCTTTGTGCTTGTAACCGATTGACTGAAGACAATAAAGAAGAATAGTTGGTGGACGTAGCCCCAGGATGGGGGTGAACCACGTAAACATTGTGTTGTCTTGGTTTGTTCTTGTCTGGATGTGTTTATGTGTTATTTTGGTAAGTGTTTTGAGCTTATTAGATATATTTTCTTATGCTTAGTGCTAATGACATGTGATAATGTTAGATATGATCTATATGGCTATTCTTAGTGCGTGATCTACTCAATCTGATCTATTTACCTATGCTAAATGCTTAAATACATTAGATTATTATGGATGCTGCGAATCCTTGTTTTATCAGCGAAGTAGATGTTGATTGCATATTGAGGAACTGATGGTGCTAAGTGCTTTGTTAAGTAGTATAATCACAGATCTGTGTCCCATATAAGGTTGTAGACACCTGAGTCTTGCAACCACCCTTGCCTCTACCTCGGGTGAGATTTCATTTGCTTTGCAGGTGTTGTTGAAAGGGCCAATAGTTAGGGCTTTGTTGGTGCGCTATTGTAGTGATGAACCCTGGGTCTGCCCCTGTGCCAACAGTGACATTCATCAGTGTTATGCCAAGGGATTTTATGTAATTCACACCACTTTCCAGTGTCTTTCTTCATCTTCCCATTACCCTTATTTTTTTCATCTTGGATTGGTTGTCATGTGGTGGTACATCCTTGCTCTGTCCTTTGCTATGTGGGTTGGGGATGCCTTTTCCCTACTTCTACTGTGAGGAATTCGTAGATCCAAACTCTCGCTTCTTTTGTTTAAAATTATGCTCAATTTTGACAGCATATTGATAAGCCTTGCTTAGTGATGAGATGCCCAAAAACTCCATTTCTATATAAATGTATCGATGCATACCATCGCGGTACTTGAGCACTAGGTGTTGTTCAGATTCTTTGATACCCATCTTGGTGCAAAAGGTATGGAAGACATTTTTGAACTCTGGTACTGTTTGGTCCCTTTCCTATTGTAGCGTGGTCCATTTTGTATACTGGTCATCATATCTTCCAACAGGGTAATATTGTGCCTTACAAACATCCATGAAAGAACCCCAGGTGGGTATGACTACAAACATTGCAAATTCCTCTGTGGCCTTTTTCTCAATGTAAGTCTCCCACCAATCCTTGACATTGGGGATAGCCTTAAGGAGTGCAAAGGTGATCTTTTATTGATCAGAAAAAATATGGAAAGAAAAATACCCTACAAGGAGATTTAATCATTTATCTATAACATTTGCATCTATCTAGCCTTCAAATGTAGGAATATCAAAACTAACTTGGACCTTGAAGGGGGAAATGCCTCCAAAGTGGTCGCTTGATGAATATGCGTCGAATGTTGGTAGTCGTTGAAGGATCTGGGAAAAATTATCCATCATCCTAATCCTTTTTTGCACGAGGGATTCCTTGAGCAACAGTTTAATAGGATTTCCTTCTCCATCGTCTCTCTTTTCTTCCGCCATGGAAGGTTGTCGGGGTCAGTGAGGATAGTCCTGCAAAGTCCAAATAGTTTGAGTCCCAACTTCTTCTACCCTGAACTCATCGGGGACATGCAGAGAGAAACAAACAAAGAGAAGACCACTCTTATACCACTGATCCTGATTTATAAATGGAATGAAATGAAATACAGAGTTATAACCATCGAAACTTGGATTCTATTAATAAATGAAATGTGTTGAACTGTAAAACAATGTAGAATGAAACAAACTCGCTTTAATGGTGGTAGTTGATCTCTGAGAAGAGATGTGATGGCTACACACATTCGCCAGAGCGCATTACAATGAGGCTGAATGGATTTTTTATCATAAAGAAGTAATGAGGAAACCCTATACATACAAAAACCTAACCATAGGAGATGAAACGCCATACGACTTGTGGGCCTAGATGGGTTTAGTTGGTATGCCAACTTCTCGGGGTTGTAACGTTTTCATATGATATCCATTTGGCGTGCTCAATAGCCCATTTGAAAGGTCTAGCCAAGCAATACATATTTTGGTCGACCCAGACTATGATTATTGTCTAGGCATTGTCGTGCCCAGAAAATTGTAAATTTTAACCTTGTACAATATTTTACTGCAAACATATTTTCAATAAAAGAACAAAAAAGATACATGGAAAATACAAACATTACACAGAGATTTTTCCCCTGGAAACCCAAACCAGGAAAACCAACATATTCTATATTCATTCATATCATACATTGTTTACAATACAATATACATATAGGAGCCAACGACATCCAAAACCTTAATACAATGA
>ML802711.1:259743-278960 GCA_009831015.1 Picea engelmannii | reverse complement strand
CTATTCAAATCTCCACACTGAATCAAGTGCTTCCATTTTACTTCATAGTTCATACATGGGGTCCTCAATTTCTCCTTGTCTGCTCTGTTTATAATTTTCCATCTTTTTTCCATTGATAAGTGATGAGAACTTACCTTGAATTGACCAAGTAAAAGTGTTTTTATGCATAGAGATCTCTTGGAGGCACTGTTTCTCTGTGTAAGTAATCATTAGGTTGATTTCACGTGGGTAGAATCTCATTTTTTCATCAGGTTATTGCCACAACTTCTATTACTCTCTTTTGTACGAAGTGAATGGCCAATGGTTTATCCAACAAATCCTCTTCAATTCCCCATTTTTTAATCCATTTCCTCTTGTGCCACCAACCCTTATCTTGAGATGCAATATTTGTTTGCATGAGTACTCTGTTTGTATCCATATGTTTTATTTTGATAATACATGCAAGAAATTGGCACAATGCTTCTCCTTCTAAAGGTAACATCCATGTTTATGTTAAGAGGTTTGTATTTTAATCCCTAGCTCCTCTAATAAGAACCTTTTTTGTACTCCCTCACCCTTTTTCCAAGATTATGGAGAGGCCTAGAGCTCAAACATGACAACCATACAAAAGCACCATCTGTACTATTGCTTTCAAGAACATCTTTTTCGATTTCCAACTCCATAGTTCAACTCTTCTGTTTTTATTCAATATAGAGTAAAGGGAGTTCCTGCCCCCTATTACTGTTTCTCCACACAACAGTTTCAATTATAACTACAATTAAATTTAAGGCCCAAGTACTTGTAACAAGGAACTACCTCCAATTTGTCGCCATTAAATGTGATGATTATATCCCTCTTGTAAGTACCTATTTCCATTACCTTTGTTTTTTTACATTAATTGTCCTTTTAGAGTAAATGCAAAATTTGTGTAAGGCATCAAAATGTATTTGGAAACTATCTTTGTGCTTTGCCAGTGACACATCATCTACCTAAATCAACAACAACAAAACATAACTTGCTATGCGTATTCCTCCATTTTTCCTTGTCCAATCTTCTCACTGATATATGAATATGTAGAACAATGTTGGAGAGGGAACATCCCTGTTTCACCGTGATGGTAATACTGATTTTGACTTTCCTTCCTCCAACATTATCTTTTATCAGTGCTCTCAATTCTGCAATAACCTTTTTATACAAGTGGAAAGTAGATTCATTCCATTCCATTGGAATTAGTAATGAACTAGCGTAGATCCATCTTAGCCTTGGATGCATTATGTATTGAAAGGAATAGAAAAGGTGGTGCAAACCTCAATGTAAGTGGGTTACTTGAATATCATGATCAAGTTCTGTTTTAGGTGCAGTAGGGTTTATCCTAATTTGACACTTGAGCTGACCTAATTGAGCCTTGCACAACATTCTAAATTTCTTCATAACTAGTTCTTTGGTGAATAGGAGTTACAAGGAAAGGCATTTTGAATCATACTTAATGGCACTCTAGTTTTAGAAGTTGGTGTGTGAAAAGTGAGTAATATAGCTTCCGATTTTTCTTTAGAGGTCATTGCTTGTCATTGCTTTGGTCAATGTCAAGATGATATTAAAATAGATATTGAGGATCAAAACCTTATATTCATGTACAATACTTAATTTAGGGGATGGACTAATGTATTCTTTTCGAAATTAGATTGGAGGAGTAGCTAAAACTAGTTTTTGAGTTTCTCATTTAGATAATGGTTTTTTTGTTGATGTTCAAATTTTATTGGTATGGAGACTAAGGAACAAAGATTTACAACAATTAGTTTGGAGTCGACAATAGTCATTGGGAACTCAAAGTACCGTAGGAACATACATTTTGAATGAAGTTATACTATTCTGTCCAAGGAAAACTTTGTATGGAAACCGAAGGGATGCCTTCACATGTTTGTGGTTGGCATCCCTAGTAAATATGTGGACGTAGACTACTACACCTTATAGAGGGGGATTCAAAACAAGCACTTGCTCACATGGAACTAGCCAAATGCCCAACAACATTGGTGACCCCTTCAACTACAAAGAAGTTATATATTTGAAGCATTGCAATTAATAATATTGATGGCATTAGATATAGTAGGAAGGATCATGTATTGGCAAAATCTAGATGATAAAACTTTTGGTCGCTCTCAAGCATAAGCCTTGCCATTTCAATAGGTTCAACAAGTAAATATTAATCCTCAAATCCAAACTGGGGTGGTTTGCCTCATATGCTATATTGCATGTCATACCTAAAACTCCTTAGTTGCTATGATCTAGTCACCCCTTTGTTGAGGGTTTCTCTTTTGCATGGCTAGGTCTTTGTAAGAAATTGCCATTGGTTTTTGGTGTCACTGGATTAAGATTTGTTTCAATTTAAGATGATTTTTTTGAAGGGGCCTTAGCACCTAGAAACTTTTGTAGATCCTCGTGGAATATGGATTTCATCAGTGTCTATTAGAGTGATTAGAAGGATAATTGTTTTCCATTCAATAATTTTTGCTAAAATATTTATGGCTAAGTGTACAAATACTAAAGATGTTTTTTTTTAAATAACCAGGATACAAGTGTGACCTCCACAATTGCTTTGGTCTAAGTCCTTAGGCAATCATAAATTACCTGTCACAATCACTTGGCAGGCCATTACTTTTGTACCTATCCTCCAATTTGAGACCCCTCACCATTGGATGATTAGACCACATTCCCCTCAATGACACAAAGGGTACCCATTGTAGATGTTGGTGGGTTTGAACTCTAGACCTCTCGGAGTCTCGTGGAATTGAGGAGGCCTAGAAACTAATTGAGCTACAAGTGGAACCTTAAAGATGGATTTGGAATAATGTTTAATCCAAATAATTTGCTACTATTTGTTAGTGTTTATACATGAGAAATAGACTATGAATTCCCCCCCTCTTCCCCGATTTTTTAGGATGGAGAGCGATAATAACTACAACCAAATACTACCTGGTAACTCGAAGGGACTTGATGAGATTTTATCTTGAGAATTTCATTTACTTTCACATAAGATCATCTACCAATCGAGCTAACCCTATTAAATATTTCGATGTGCTCGTTTTACCATAGACAATATCACTATTGTCACCCAACCATAGGCATCCAACCACCCCGAGCACCATAACCTTTGCTAGATATAATGATTTTGGAAGCAACACTAGAACCAACATATAACCAAGAGAGCACATCTTTCTCCAAATATAGCTCACCAGACAAAAAGTCCCAAAGCCATAGAACAAGAACAATACTCAACTGCAGCAGTTGCACTTACCAAGAATACCACCAAGAATATCACCAAGAGATACTAGAAGGTAAGGCACATATCTTAGGCTAGATAGTGCTAGAGAGAGAGACCAAGAACCACCCCAGAGGATCCACCTTCCATTCTTGTAGCAACAACTCCACACTTGTGCTACACTTGAGAGAGTGAGTGAGGTGAGTGTGTACAAATGAGCTCAAGTGCCCTCTATTTATAGTGCTACTTGTCACTTGTCTAGTTTGAGTTCTCTTTCTGCAAGGTAATACTTTAATATAATTTATTCTTCTAAGTTGACTTGTCTTCTAGGGTTTTTACACATTTGTTTAGGGTTTCTCTTGCTTCCAGAATATTCTATTCTAGCCAAAGGTTACACATGGAGGTTAATACCTCCCGCAACTACCATAATATCAACACTCCCTCCTAGCTAGGGAGGTATTAACTGTAACGATCTCAAACACATCCATCCATTTCACATGGTATGGGAAAGACTCACATAGTCTTGCACACCATTCTACATGTAGCATAATCATAGCCACATAGGCTATCTCATGATCATGTAGATCAAGTCGCGAGCATCATCATAACTATCAATCTAGATGGAAATCACCTCCAACATTATTGGTTGGCACACCAGCCTAGGAAACACATTCAACATTGTCGATCCATAATGGTACACAACTATTATCCAGTGGTACACAACCACTCCTAGTAGTGCACAACCACTGTCTAGTGACATATGATCACTACCCATCCACCACAGTAGCACATAACTATTGTTCATAGACCCACAATCTCCACTGCAATCAACTAGTAGCTACACAAGCTATCAACATGCAATACAACAACCTCCTGGCATCAAATCATATCATTGTCTGCATCATCTCACGAGGCCATACTCCATATGAGTAATCGAGCATGACGCTGAATAAGTCATGTGCTAAACCTAGCGCACTCAACAAAGTGTCTCGCATAGGTCACTCAACAAAGTGATATAGGGCCATTCTTCTAATCTGGACATACGTCCTAGAAGAATGTCTGTCTCAACAGATGCTGAATGCCATGCAATGGGCTACAAGGACCATTCTTCTAATCCGAACATACATCCTAGAAGAATGCCAGTCCTCACAGATGTTGAAAGCCACGCCATGGGCTACATAGATCATTCCTACTGGAATGCCAATATCAGACTATTTTCTAATCGGGTCACCATATGTACCATAGAGATCAATCTCTACCCATATGTGCCTTAGAAAATATCGGTCCCATGTCAACCACCCTAATCGAGATGCCATGTCCTTAGGGGGCAGACTATTCAACCTGATTAGGCCATTAACTATGGCTCATGAGAATATCAGTCCTTGACCATTTTCCTAATTAGGCCACAATTTGTGCCTTAGGAAAATACTAGTCCATGATACGTCAACAATCTGCCAATCTGGATCATTCTCCACAGGGAGAATGTCTGTCCAACAACAATCTGTTCTGCCTGGACCATTCTCCGCTTGGAGAATGTCTGTCCACCAACACACTGACTATCCATGACGCCATATATTAGCACTCCCTCCCAACCGAGGAAGTCATATCCTCCCTTTCAACCAAGGGAGGTATCTCCACTCTATCATCTCTAAGCTGTACTAGCATGATGCAAATGCATCATATCTAAGTTGTACTAACATGATGTGGAGTATCATCTACATCATCTCTAAGCCGTACTAGCATGGTGTCAATGCACCATCTCTAAGCTGTACTAGCATGATGCGAGTCATGCATATGCATCATCTCTAAGCTATACTAGCATGATGCTAATGCATCATATCTAAGTTGTACTAGCATGATGTGTCTCAAGACATCTGTATCATATCTAAGTTGTACTAGCATGATACAAATCAACACTCCCTCTCAACCAAGGGAACAATCTCCACAAGTCCCCGCTTGTCCCTCAAGTATGTAAACTTTATCTTGGACAAAGGCTTTGTCAAAATATCAATTGTCTGCTCATCGATGGAGATGTACTGGAGAATCACTTCTCCCTATGGGATTTTATCACGGATAAAATAGTACTTGATCTCAATGTGCTTCGACTTGTCACAATATATCACAGTCGAATCTAGTACTTGATCAAATAGTCCAAAAACCAGCGTACGAAGCCATGCTGCTTCCGTACAAGTGTCACAAGCTACAAATACTCTGCTTTTGCAGTGCTAAGTGCAACAAACTTCTGTTTCCTGCTAGCCCATGATATCATAGCAGAGCCCAAACTGAAACATATATCAGAAGTACTCTTTCTGTCATCTGCACTCCTTGTTCAATCTGAATCAGTAAATCCATGCAGTTGTACGTCACTGTTTGAGGCATATCTCAAACCATAATTTAGCGTCCCACAAAGGTATCTCAAAAATGTGCTTTGCAGCTATCCAATGCTCATGTCTAGGTTCCACTTGGAACTGGCTCAATGTGTTCACAACAAAACAAATGTTCGACTAGGTATTACCCAAATACATCAATGAGCCAATCAACTGCTGGTATAAGGACGAGTCTACTGGATCAGAATCAAAGTTTCTCAACGTCCTCAGATCTGTCACCATGGGAGTTGCCATGGATTTGCAATCCATCATCCCAAACTTCTGAAGAATCTTTACATCATACTTTCCTTGCCCCAAGAAGATTTCACCACGCTTCTGCTGTACTTCTAGTCCCAAATAATAATGCATGAGACCAAGATCCTTCATATCGAATTTAGACGCCAACTCCCTCTTACATTGAATAATGAGAGGCTCTACACATGTCAAAAATAAATCATCAACATATAGTAGCTGGATCACATGTGCATCATTCACAACCTTGTAATAAAGATATGGATCAACATAGCTCTTGGAAAATCCAAGTCTCATCAAGTAACTGTCAATTTGTGCATACCAAGCTCTTGGAGCTTGCTTGAGTCCATACAAGGCCTTCTTTAATCTGCATACATGGGTTTCTCTCGGGTGTAACTTAAAACCATGAGGTTGTTCTATGTATACTTCCTCCTCAATTACTCCATTGAGCAAAGCGGTCTTTACATCCATCTGATGTAAACTCCAACCCATGGATGTTGCAAGAGATATGATGGCTCTAATAGAGGTGTATCTGGAAATTGGAGCAAATGTCTCATCATAGTCTTCTCCCTCTTGTTGGGAGAACCCTCTAGCCACGAATCTTGCCTTGTATTTATTGATACTCCCAACCACTACATGTTTTTATCTTGTAAACCCATTTTGAAGTGACTACAGACTTTCCTTCAGGTCTAGACACAAGTTCCCATACATCATTTTTCATGATGTATTGATATTCTTCCATCATAGCTTCCTTCCATTATTTCTTCTTGAATGACAACCAAATATCCTCAAGTGTTCAACACTTGGCTTCTTTCCAGAGAAAGCTTCTTCTGGACTCATGTTCTTCAATATACGATGATAACTTCTATTCTAAACATATACAGCTGTCATAGCTGCTTCTCCCCATAAAAACAAATTCTTCAATGGATCGATTATTTCTTTCTGCCACACCATTCTGTTGAGGATTATGTGGGACAATTAGCTCCCTCCTAATCCTGTCTGCTTTACAAAAGGAAACAAGCTCCTGGGAGGTGTATTCTTCTTCATTATCCAACCTCAATATCTTTATCCGCTTAGTGAGGAGGTTGACATTGGTCCACACACATTTGAGTGTATCAGATCCAAAACTCCTTTTGCTTTACACACTTCCTTTAGAATTGGTACTTGGTGAGATCACCTGCCTCACCACTAGATGGAGTCATCTGCTCCATGTTTGCAACTGTCACTGCAGCTCCTTCTCAGAGCTATCGCCTATGACCTGTCGGGAACAAGAACAACAAGAGAACAAGTATTTCCAATAGCATTTTCATAAGAACATATCTATGATAACAAGGATGGTAGTCATCATATAATTACCAAGGTGACGTGCCTGGGAGCAAAACAAGAAATAACTCCTAGAGGAGATGTTAGTTCATTTTGCAAACAAGTGCAATAAGCATCTATATCAATATACAACCAAGTATACCTAGCAGTAATATAACTTTTCAAAGATTGTTGTCACAAGTATAGTGTTTACTTGCACTGTAGCAACTATCAAACTCGATATGTGCAAATTGAAACTTAACAATTTGATCAATCAAACCTGGAACCGGGAGCCTCAACTACTAGTTCCTTTGAATGTATTGAATCCAAGATCATTGCTTGGACAAGGTCTCTTGTACATCCCCTACAAACACACTCATGCTTTGTTGGATGATATAACTTAGAAAGCATATACAAGTACATACCTTTGAAATTTGTGGTATCGTTCAGCGTGTCTTCTAATATGAAACTAGACACCATCTTGATAAGAAGAGGTTAGAAACTATATAAAAAAGGTTCAATGATTAGAAAAAGCTAGAAACCCTAAAATTTTAACTTTGACCACAAAATCAATTTTGACCAAAAGTCAACCTTTGACTTTGACTTTGACCCAAAAGCTCAAAATTGACGTTTTTGCTGGCTGAGGGCACCAGAGGGTGTGCTTGGCTAGGGTGCACTAGAATTTCCAGAGATTAGGTCCAACACTTCACTTAAGGTGCCCAAAGAATTAGATTAGGGTTTGTTGCAACTGCAAAATTAGAAACCCTAGTTGCAACTGCAACTAGTGCTATAACGAGCTTGTCAAAGAACTCTTCCTCTACCTTCCAACGTGTCGACGATGATTTTTGTCAACAATACCTAGCTGACAAAGCATTGTCAAGCTTCCCCTCATTTTGCGTAAAATCTTGCGAAAAAATTGTGCTTGCTCCCAGTGAACTGCTGCTACAAGGAAGATGTCTTTGGATGTCATATCATGCGAGAACATTTTTTGATTTTGAAAAGGTATTGGCGATGATCATTGGTTGATATACATGTTACAATTATATTCATATAAGGATGGTTTTCATGGTGCTTGAACAGAAATGTCGCGGTTCTCGATCTATGTTTGAAAGGGCTTGTTATCTCATTTGCGACATTCTTGGCCTTGTCATAATTGCCTCGTAACTTCAAGTCTTTTCTCATGCCTCACTTTTATAACATTTGGTGATGTTATTACCATAATTCAAATTATATTTTTGGGCACTTTTTCATGACAGATCCAAGGATAATTACTTTATGTTATGCGCCATGTTTTTCCACTTTACTTAAATCATGTGTTTACCTTGGCTTTACTAATTGTCGTATTCCATATCCTATTTTTCTCTTTTAAAAAAAAAAGAAATCTCTTACCATGCCCTTTTGTTATGGCTTTAACCAGATTTCATGCCTTACCCATTATTCAAGAGTAAAAATAATTATTATATGTACTTCTCATGAAAGCTATGTCATGATCCCAATTTCCAAGATTTTTCTTATGTCGCTCCTAAAATATTAAGAGATTTCAAGACTATCACACTTCTCAAATTATCATTTTTTTGGCATTATCCTTATACTGTTTCACACTATGGGAGGTATTATTCAATGCCATGGCAAGGCATAAAGTTAGTTTATATATGTAATGACAAGGCATGAGATAAAGGTTTGAAAGATTTCAACTTTATTCAAAATCAAGAGATCGAGCCTGGTGCACCGCTTGCTTGTAACTCATTTTGGTGATGAGTTGCATCATTCTGGCTGGAATGCATGTAGCTCTTGCCATTGAATGCTTATGCTCAAAGGAGTTATATCATCATTACCTTCATTGGTATCAGGGCGTATTCATGCTATTAATACTGCCAAGGATTCACGACATCCTCACACTGCTCATTACCCCATGTCTGGTGATATTTTAATCTCTTGCCTTGGATACAAAGATGGCAACGCATAGGGCAATGGATTTCTGCTTCTAGACTCAGATTTAAATGTAATGGAAGGTGGGAAAAAAACCAGGTGACAATCCTAAGTTGGCTACGATTTTGGTACTAACCACGACAGAAGACAGTGATTGGTTCATCCTGGGAGACACCTGCAACTTTACAAAAGGCTTACAAATGCACATAGATCAGGGTTGAATCAAATTCTCAATCAACGTTTTACACTTTCGTGGTCTCCTACCATCAACCGTGCTAATGTTTACATGGGTTTTCTAGTGCAGTTGAATTTGACTGGAGTTTTCATGCATGGAAAAATTCCAACACTGAAGAAATGCCTTGTTGATCCTCACACACCACTTGTTACTCTCAATACAGATAAAATACAGTGCCCTCCAGATGGCATAAGAGGTAGAAGGTGGCTATTTCTCTTGGTGCGAGTTTTGGTTGTCTAGCTGTGTTTATACTTTCCATTGGACTTTTTCTTTGGTGGTGGAAGAAACATAATAACCTTGTATTCTTTTCTGCTAATGAACAACTTGATGCTGAAGTATGTTTGGGGAATCTGAGGAGGTTCTCATTTTGAGAGCTCTAAGCTTCCACCAACAATTTTAATACAAAGAATATTTTAGGTCAAGAGAGGTTTGGAATTGTGTACAAAGGAATCCTAAAAGATAGTACTCTGGTAACTGTGAAAACACTGAAAGACACCAGTGCTGCTGGTGGTGAACTCCAATTTCAAACAGAGGTAGAAATCATCAACTTGGTTGTGCATAGGAAGTTGTTACGGTTATATGGATTTTGCATGACTTGCAGAGAGAGACTGCTGGTGTATCCATACATGCCAAACGAAAGTGTGGCCTATCGTCTAAGAGATAATATTGGGGAGAAACCAGCTCTGGATTGGTATACTCGCAAACGGATAACACTTGGAGCAGCAAGGGGACTCGCCCAACATTGACGAAGCATATAATGAAAATCAACTTGCTGTAGTTGAATATGTTCAAGACATTTACCATTTCTATCGGTATACAGAGGCATGCAACTATCTCTCATCAAACTACATGTTACGACTGTTGATATTATGGTAGTTGTGGGAGGTATTAACCTCCATTTGTGACCTTTGACGACATTAGAATATTCCGGAAGCAAGAAAAGATTTAGATATAACCCTATAAGAGAAGTCGGCTAAATAAAATATCATATACTAAGTATTTGGCACCCAAAAAGACAAGTCGACCCAGACAGCCTGGCAGAAGCAATATAAATATAGGAGGCCAGTCTTCATTATAACCAGAATTCTCAGAATTGCAAAAATACACTTGTGCGCATTGCAGAAGGTCAGTAGTGCACAAGTCTTGGGAGCAACTGTTGTCGCAGTTCTGAAATATGCATTTTCGGTTTTTCTGGGTTGGACTCTCTGATCAATTTTTGGTTATCTTTTCTTGATGCGTTAGCCTTGGTTGGCTATTGGTTTGCTACGAAAATTCTTTTCTCTGTCAAGGTCAAGGTGCTCGGGGGTGGCATTAGTGCCTATGGTTGGGTGAAAATATTGCTATATTGTCTATGGTTAAACGAGCACACCCACTTTACTAACAGGTTATGGGCCCACACCTCCTTTGTTCAGTCTAACCACTGGAAGGAAGCTACTCCATAAAGTTATCAAGCTAGTTGAAGAACTGCCGCTAGGGTTTCTAGCAGGTGCAGTTACTAAAGGACTACCACTAGGGTTACTAGCAGGTGCATTTGCAGAAACCCTAAAACCCTTGTCTAGCACCTTATGATGGAATACCTTACTCAAGGAGAAGATGTTCTAGTGCGCCTTAGTCCAACATACCTCTTTGCACTCTCGGAAGGAAAAAACGTCAAGATTGAGATTTTGGGTCAAAGCTTGACCAATTATTAGTCAACATAAATCATGAATGAAAAGACGAATCATCTACACTACTTAGCACTCACAAGAACTCTTGAAGATGACATGTGGATAATTGATAGTGGAGCTTCCAGACATATGGGAGGAGATCAATCCAGACTCTCCAATCTAAATGAAAAGAAGACATCGTAGAAGGTAGAAGTTGGAGACAAAAACACTTACCCAGTCGAAGGAATTGGTCAAGCCTCCGTCAAATTGAAAACAGGTAACAATGTTCATTTGAGCAATGTCTTATATGTACATGGTTTAGAAAAGAATCTTGTATCTATATCTTGCCTAGAAGAAAAAGGAAACATAATAGCCTTTGTAGATGGAAAAGTATTATCTTGGCCTAGAGACTCTAGAATAGAGAATGCTAGAGTTATTGGAAGACATAAGGACTACTTCAGGGATGTGTTTCAGCTTGGGCTCCACCATGATATCTTGGGGAAACAAGAAACATAAGTTTGTTGCACTTAGCACAACAAAAGCAGAATATATCGCAACATGTGAGGCATGTACAAAAGCAGTATGGCTGAGAAAGATGATTTCTGGATTATTTGATCAAGTTCCAGATTCAACCATAATACACTGTGACAATCAGAGTTGTATAAGGCTATCAGAACACCCCGTGTTTCATGAACGGTTGAAACACATTGAGATCAAATACTACTTTATTCGAGATAAAGTCTAGGAAGGAGAAGTGAATCTCCAGTATATCCCCATAGATGAGAAAACAACAGATATCTTGACAAAGCCTCTGTCCAAAATAAAGTTTGCATACTTACGAGACAAGTTGAGGATTGTGGAAATAACTCCCTTAGATGAAAGGGAAGAAATTGCTCTCCAGGTTGGGAGGGAGCACTGGTATATCATTGATTTATGGACAATCATTTTCCATCTTGGAAAATGGTCTAGGATGGGCAGTTCCTTTCCAGTTCGGAAAGTGGTTTGAGATTTTTGACGGACAGACATTTTCTAGTTCGAAAAATGGTCGAGATTGAACGGTCATTTTCGTAATGAAAATGGTTTGATAGATTGTTGATGTACCATAGACAACGCTTCCCCTTGTGGCCAGTGTGGGGGAATGGTCTAGGAAAGTATTTCTTCTTGGCAGTTACTCTCAGTAGTGGTCAAGAAGAATGGTTTGTCTCGCTGGGCAGTGATTCTTTCGAAGTTCATAGTTGTGAGTAGTTTCAAAGAATGGTATGTTTTGGAGGTTGGTGCAGGATAGTCATTTCCTTAGTAAATGGTCCGGAAAGTCATTCCTTAGGGCAGACTCGTTCTCTCCAGGTTTCACTTTGTTTAGTGTTGGAGGAATGAAAGAGTTAGGTGAATGGTCTAGGTTCAACAATCAGGGACATGCATTCCCTAGGGCAGACTCATTCTCTCCAGGTTGCACTTTGTTTAGTGCCGGAGGAATGGCCTAGATAGGTGAATGGTCCAGGCTAAAAAATCAGGGAAAATTATTCTTTCATGCTTGAGAAGAATGGTCCAGATAGCCCATGGTTGATCTTTTACTTTCTGAGGGCAGATGCTCTTCCAGATCTCACAGATGTGGGTGGAAGAATGGCCCAGATGACTCAACTTATATCATGATATTGTTTTTCTGTGCAGGTTGATATGATCGCTATGGAGACTGTATGTCTCTAGACAGTAGATGTATGCTACTATGGTGGATATGTTCCACTGGTTGTGACTACGTGTCACTGATTGAGTAGTTGTGTACTACTATGGATAGACACAATCGTGTTCTATTAGATGACATTGTACTAATTGTCATGGAGATTATCCAGTTGGATAATGATGACGGTGCTCGTGATTTAATCATGAGATAGCCTGTGTGGCTATAATGATGCTACCGATTGAATGATTTGTTTGTGCTCAAGACCATTACTTGTTATACCTCCCTATCTAGGAGGGAGTGTTGATATTATGGTAGCTGTGGGAGGTATTTGTTAGAATATTGGATGTGCTCGTTTAACCATAGACAATATAACAACATTGTCACCCAACCATAGGCACTAATGCCACCCCCGAGCACCTTAACCTTGACAGAGAGAAGAATTTTGATAGCAGATCAATAGCCAACCAAGGCTAATGTACCAAGCAAAGATAACCAAGATTGATCAGAGAGACCAACCTAGAAAGACCGAGAATATAGATTTTAGAACTGGCGGCAACATCTTCTCCCAAGACTTACGCACAAATTGGCCTTCTGTAGTGTGCACAAGTGTGCTTCTGCAATTATGAGAAGTCTGGCTAAAATGAAGACTAACCTCCTGTATTTATACTGCTTCTGCCAGACTGCCTAGGCCGACTTCTCAATCTGGGTTCTAATTGTTTAGTATATAATATTTCCTTTAGCCGACTTCTCTTCTAGGGTTATATCAAAATCTTTTCTTACTTCTGGAATATTCTAATCTTGTCAGAGGTCACAAATGGAGGTTAATACCTCCCGCAACTACCATAATATCAACACTCCCTCCTATATAGGGAGGTATAATAGATAATGGTCTTTATAACAAACAAACCATTCAACTGGTAGCATCATTATAACCACACAGGCTAATTAAATCACGAGCATCGTCATTATTATCCAAATGGATAATCTCCATGACAACTAGTACAATGTCAAATGATAGAACACGATTGTGTCTATCCATAGCAGTACACAACTACTTAATTTGTGACACATAGTCACAACCAGTGGAACATATCCACCACAGAAGCATACTTCTACTGTCTAGAGACATATAGTCTCCATAGAAATCGTATCATTCGATATCAACCTGAACAAAAACAATATCATGATATAAACCGAGTCATCTGGTCCATTCTTCCACTCACATCTGTGAGATCTAGAAGAGTATCTTCCCTCAGAGAGTAAACCATCAACGGTGTGATATCTAGACTATTCTTCTTAAGCAAGGAAGAATAACTGTCCTAATTTCTGAGCCTGGACCATTCACCTATCCGTACCATTCTTCCGACACTAAATAAAATGCAACCTGGAGAGAATGAGTCTGCCCTAGAGAATGCCTGTCCCTGATTGATGAACCTAGACCATTCACCTATCTGGGCCATTCCTCTGGCACTAAACAAAGTGCAACCTGGAGAGAATGAATCTTCCCTAGGGAATGACTGTCTGGACCATTTCCTAAGGAAATGACTGTCCTGCACCAACATCCAAAACGAACCATTCTTCGAAACTGCTCACAACTATGAGCTTCGAAAGAATGACTGTTCGGTGAGGCAGACCAGTCTTCTTGACCACTACTAAGAGTGACCGTCAAGAAGAAAGACTGTCCTAGACCATTCCCCCACATTGTCCACAAGGGGAATCTCTGTTTATGGTACATCATCAATCCATCGAACCATTTTCATTATGAAACTGATTGTTCGATCTGGACCATTTTCCGAATTGGAAAATGCTTGTCCGTCAGAAATCCCAAACCACTTTTTGAACTGGAAAGGAACTGCTCATCCTGGACCACTTTTCAAAACTGAAAAATGACTGTCCATAAATCAATGATATGTCAGTGCTCCGTCCCAATCTGGAGATTCATCTCTTCCCTTTCAGCTAAGGGAGTTATTTCCACGATCCCCAATTTGTCTTGTAAGTATGCAAACTTTATTCTTGACAGAGGCTTTGTCAAGATATCTGTTGTCTGCTCATCTACGGGGATATACTGGAGCTTCACTTCTCCTTTCTGGAATTTATCTCGAATAAAGTAGTATTTGATCTCAACGTGTTTCGACCGTTCATGAAACACTAGGTGTTCTGATATCCTTATACAACTCTGATTGTCACAGTGTATTATGGTCGAATCTGGAACCTGATCAAATAATCTAGAAATCAACTTTCTCAGCCATACTGCTTCTGTACATGCTTCACATGCTGCGATATATTCTGCTTCTACTGTGATGAGTGCGACAAACTTTTGTTTTCTGCTGCCCCAAGATATCATAGCGGAGCCCAAGCTGAAACACATCCCTGAAGTACTCCTTATGTCTTCTGCACTTCCTGCCCAATCTGAATCTATGAATCCATGAAGCTGTATATCACTGGATGCGGTATATATTAAACCATAGTTTAGTGTCCCACGAATATATCTTAGAACACGCTTTGCAGCTATCCAATGCTCATGTCTGGGTTCCACCTTGGAACTGGCTTAGTGTTTTTACATCAAAGCAAATGTTTGGTCGAGTATTTACTAAATACATCAATGACCCAATCAATTGTCGATATAGGGACAGGTCTACTGGATCAGAATCTGGTTCTCTTACTTTTCTTATATCTTTGGTCATATGAGTGTCCATGGTTTTGCAATCCATCATTCCAAACTTATGAAGAATCTTGACTGCATACTTTCCTTGTCCAAGGAATACTTCACCACGCTTCTGCCATACTTCTAGTCCCAAGTAATGATGCATGAGACCAAGATCTTTCATATTGAACTCAGAAGCTAGTTCCTTTTTACATTGGATGATGAGAGATTCTTCACCTGCCAAGAATAGATCGTCGACATATAGTAGTAGAATCACAGGTGCATTGTTCACGACTTTGTAGTAAATATTTGGATCTGCATGACTTTTGGAGAAACCAAGTCTCATTAAGTAGTTGTCTATTCTGGCATACCAAGATCTTGGAGCTTGCTTGAGTCCATATAAATATTTCTTTAGTCTGCAAACATGAGTGTCTCTGGAATGTACTTCAAACCCTTGAGGTTGTTCAATGTATACTAATTCTTCGATTGCTCCATTGAGGAAATATGTTTTTACGTCCATCTGATGTAAACTCCATCCCATGGAAGAACCAAGAGACATAATAGCTCTAATGGACACATATTTGGCAATAGGAGCGAATGTTTCGTCATAGTCTTCTCCCTCCTTCTGGGAGAACCGTCTAGCTACAAACCTTTCTTTATATTTGTCCATGCTTCCGTCTGCTGCATGTTTGATCTTATAGACCCATTTTGAAGTTACTACTGATTTTTCTTTAGGTCTAAGTACAATTTCCCATACATCATTTTTCATGATGGACTGGTGTTCTTCTGTCATGGCTTCTCTCCATTGTTTCTTCTGAGCTGCCTATTCAAACGTGGTAGGTTCTTCATCTATAAGTTTTTTCATACATGCTGCATAGTTGGAGAATCTCTTGGGATTCTTTCTTTTTCTAAAGGTCTCACTTGGGGCCTTGAGTCTTTCAGCTTCTTGTAGGGTAGATTCAAGCCAAGCTGGTCGTTTCTTGGTTTTGGGTACAATGTCTGAATCAATGGTCTCAAATGGTTGCATCGGATGATCAAGTTCTGTTTCTTCATTCTGAGTCTCCGGAAGACATGTGCTTTCTTCAATAGGCTCTTCATACTCTTCTTCTTCTGTAGTTTCTTCTATGGATTTATTGAAAACCATCTTTTCATTGAAGGTTACGTCTCTGCTGACTTCAATCTTATGTTGTTCCGGAATATAGATTCTATAGGCCTTGGATGATTCACTATATCCCACGAATATGCCCTTCTTTTATGAGAGTTCTAATTTATTCCTTTTATCTTTGGGAATGTGAAAGTAAACAAGGCATCCAAAGATTCTTAAGTGTTCCACATTAGGTTTCTTTCCCGAGAAGGCTTCTTCTGGAGTCATATATTTCAATATGCGGTGAGGATTTCTATTCTGAACACATATTGCTGTCATGGCTGCTTCTCCCCATACATACATAGATAAACCTTGATCGTTCAATAGTGCCTTCACAGTTTCTTCAATAGATCTGTTCTTCCTTTCTGCTACACCATTTTGTTGAGGATTATGAGGAATAGTTAGCTCCCTCCTAATCCCCGGTGATTTGCAAAAGACAACAAATTCCTTGGATGTATATTCTCCTCTATTATCTATTCTCAAGATCTTGATTTTCTTGTTTGTACGGTTCTCTATCTCTGCTTTGAATTCTTGAAACCTGTTGAATACTTCGTCCTTTGTATTCAAGAGATATAACCAAGTCTTTCTCGAGTAATCATCTATGAGGATTACATAGTAAATATAACCTCCTAGAGATTCGACTGGCATCGGACCACAAACATCTGAATGTATTAGATCTAGAATTTCCTTAGATCTATTATTGCTTCTTGAGAATGGTTTCTTGACATTCTTACCAAGAGCACATCCCTTGCAAATTCCTTCATGTGTAGACTGTAGTTCTGGTATTCCTTCAACCATCCTTTTGAGTAAGGGTAATGCTTCATAGTTGATATGAGCATACCTTCTATCCCAAAGTTCATTGGGATTGACTTCATCATGTACAAGGGCTTCATCATTTCATTCTAGTAGTCTGTATAGTCTTCCTTCACGGGTTCCAATAACTCTAGCATTCTCTATGCTAGAGTCTCTAGGCCAAGATAACACTTTTCCAGCTACAAAATCTATTATGTTTCCTTTGTCTTTTAGGTAAGATATGGATACAAGATTCTTTTCTAAACCAGATATATATAAGACATTGCTCAAATGAACATTGTTACCTTTTTTCAACTTGACAGAGGCTTGACCAATTCCTCCGACTGGGTAAGTGTTTTTGTCTCCAAGATCTACCTTGTACGATTTCTTGTCTTCATTTATATTGGAGAGTCTTTTCATTTAGATTGGAGAGTCTGGCTTGATTTCCTGTCATATGCCTAGAATCTCCACTGTCAATTATCCACATGTCATCTTCAAGTGTTCCTATGAGTGCTGAGTAGTGTAGATGACTTGTCTTTTCATTCATGACTTTGGTTGACTGATGACTGGTCAAGATTTGACCCAAAATTTCAACCTTGACATTTTTGCCTTCTGAGAGTGCCAAGAGGTGCGTTGGACTAAGGTGCACTTGAATATCTTCTCCTTGAGTAAGTTGTTCCATCATAAGGTGTTGGATAAGGGTTTTAGGGTTTCTGCAACTACACCTGCTAGTAACCCTAGTGGCAGTGCTTTAGTAACTGCACTTGCTAGAAACCCTAGCGACAGTTCTTCAACGAGTTTAATATCCTTATGGCTTAGCTCCCTTCCAGTGGTTAGAATGAATGAAGGAGGTGTGGGCCCATAACCTGTTAGAATATTGGATGTGCTCGTTTAACCATAGACAATATAGCAATATTGTCACCCAACCATAGGCACTAATGCCACCCCCAAGCACCTTAACCTTGAAAGAGAGAAGAATTATGGTACATATCAATAGCTAACCAAGGATAATTCACCAAGCAAAGATAACCAAAATTGATCAGAGAGTCCAACCTAGAAAGACCGAGAATATAGATTTCAAAACTGGCGGCAACAACTTCTCCCAAGACTTGCACACAAACTGGCCTTCTGTAGTGCACACAAGTGTGCTTCTTCAATTATGAGAAGTTTGGCTACCATGAAGACTGGCCTCTTGTATTTATACTACTTCTGCCAGACTGCCTGGGCCAACTTCTCATTCTGGGTGGTAATTATTTAGTATATAATATTTCCTTTAGTTGACTTCTCTTCTAGGGTTATATCAAAATCTTTTCTTGCTTCCAGAATATTCTAATCTTGTCAGAGGTCACAAATGGAGGTTAATACCTCTCGCAAATACCATAATATCAACAATATTAACCTCCATTTGTGACCTTTGACGAGATTAGAATATTCCGAAAGAAAGAAAAGATTTAGATATAACCCTAGAAGAGAAGTCGACTAAAGAAAATATTATATACTAAGTATTTGGTACCTAGAAAGAGAAGTCGGCCTAGACATCCTGGCAGAAGCAGTATAAATATAGGAGGCTAGTCTTCATTATAGCCAGAATTCTCAGAATTGCAGAAATACACTTGTGTGTACTGCAGAAGGCCAGTAGTGCACAAGTCTAGGGAGCAGTTGCTACCGCAGTTCTGAAATATGCATTTTCGGTTTTTCTGGGTTGGACTCTCTGATCAGTTTTTGATTATCTTTGCTTGATGCATTAGCCTTGGTTGGCTATTGGTTTGCTACAAGAATTATTCTCTGTGTCAAGGTCAAGGTTCTCGGGGGTGGCATTAGTGCCTATGGTTGGGTGACAATATTGCTATATTTGTTAATGTTTATGCCATTATTATAGTTCTTTGCATTTCAATAGATAAGAGAAACATAAGAACAAGATCACTGAGAAATACACATTCACAAGAGACACAACATTTATCCTGGGAAACCCTCCAGGGGAAGAAAACCCAGCA
>ML802711.1:187311-234028 GCA_009831015.1 Picea engelmannii | reverse complement strand
ACACTTTAACTGAGAGCTGAAGGGATCAGACACCCCGAGATTGGTGACACCAAAGAATGAGCCAAAGCGCTCACACCATACTTGCAATAAAACAACGGCCAAGGGCACTACCAGCGAATTAAAATTTAGAAAGCACGAGGCTTTGATGGTAGTAAGACTGGCAACGCACCTAGATCGCACCAGATCGCACCTAGATTGTGCGCACACATATCAGCATATACCTCCTTCTTGGATCAGTGTATATTAGATGGCAGCAACCTCAGCGAACAAATATACGGAAGTCGATTCGAATGACAGAGCAAGGACGGTATACTAGATTGCACGTGGTCTCCCTCGCTCCACTACAACGAGCACCCACTCCACCGATTTCGATGCAGCACCTCCAAAAATTTCTATGTATATGAATGGCAGCGAATATGGAAAACCGTACACTCTCGCTCTAATATCAGACAAACTGACACAGTCGATCCGCTAGCAAGCACTCAGCAAATCAATAAATCAAGAGGCTCTGACAGACCTCTTTTTCTTTGGCGTTGGGAGACACTGCAGTCCCTCCAAAACCTAGCCCGCTACGATTCCGCCAAAACACTTCAAGAAAAATCTGCAGACTCCATCACCTGGGCATTCATCAGTAATGACTACAGTCACGGGCGTTCCAGAACAAATTTCATTCTCCGTGCACTTTATTTGATAGCAAGCTCCACAACCACGTCCTTTTTTGAACAAGACTGAACTTCCTACAGCGATTATTGATTGGAAAGGGAAATTGACTATGCTGCCGAATCCACAAGCGCGTCCTTCACTTCCGGTGTCATGTAAACTGTCGTACCACGTAGCAGTGGCAGGCTTCACATCTGGGCGCACTCTCCACGCCCTCTCACGCAGTGTTAGGATCTCTATGCTGGCGGCCTCCCCACATCACCAAGCGATCCAGATTCTTGCGCCTCCTTCACTTTTTCGGATTCACGCGCTTCTTTTTGCTTTGCAGATGCTCCACGCTCAACTTCACGCTGTTCGCTGTCCCACGCTGTTCGTTGCTCCACGTTGCTCGCTGCTCCACAACCACGCTGCTACGATTTGCCTCACCAGCAAGGAGGGATACTCGGATGACTATGAGGCGAGCAGTCTCTCCCTCTACACACGGATCAGTTTTATGATGCACGACTGCACAATCTCGGTCTGTTGACCCTTCAGCAGCAGCGATCCGCTTCTTCTGCAACCAGAATCCTCACTCCAGCGCGGATTCCTCTTCTGGCCAGACAACATCAACAGCAGTGCGAGCCTGCGATGAATTTGGTGAATGGCTCGCTCACAGTCACGCAGAAAAATTACAGTCGCGCGTGATTGATTCCACGCACAGGGATTTACACAGTCGCTCAACCGAGCTCTGATACCAAGTTAAAATAAACACAGTGTGAGGCCACAAGGGCACATCATCTGTGAGTGAGTCTACGCTCACATAAACTGTTCTATTAATTTGATAAATTGCTTACAATTATATAGGCTAGGATAGCCCCTAACAGTCTCCTGAATAAGTGGATCTGAAAACCACTTCAACACAATTCTTGCGTACAGTTTTAACCATTTGCTAACTATGGCATTTCGCCATTATTATCTAACATCAGCAACAGGGGGTCTTGCGAAGAAACGATAAGGATAAAGCGAGGATGAGCTTGCTGGCCTTCATAAGGTAAACATTTACTTGTTAGTTTGTTGTATTGGAGCTCGATTTTATTCGGCGCTAATCAGTTTCTATATGCATGTTTTCTCCTTGTGATTCGCCACCATTGCTCCATTCCTTCTTGGATCAACTTTCTTTTTCTTTTTCACACTTGGTCTTTCTATTGTACATCGTGTCTGGAGGGGATAAAGACCATATACCTAGCCTTAGTCTACGCAGAAACTTGCAAATTTTGAAGATTTATGAAATTGTTTGAGAAGCCTTTTTAATGAAAATCAAGTTCTTTCTCACTTTGAAATATCTCTTTGATTTTTCTTTAAAGTCCTCAGTTTTCCTCATCTTATTTAACACTTTGAATTCAAAATATTTTTTTTTAGATAAAGTTATAAAAGACAAAAAAAAAATATGTTTATTTTGTAAAAGGTTACATATATATGTTTTACTCATTAACTAGTTTAATGTGTATAAACTTTTTTGCTTCTCACTGTTTTGATTTTATTATTTTTTAATTACACCCTAACTTCTAAATGAAATATAAAAATGTTATATCATAAAAATGTTATTTCTCTATATTCTTCAAACTAATTTTTATGTAATAAACTTTTCTTTTAATTAAATTACTTTAGAATTAACATTGTTATTAATTTTCTCTAGCTTTTAGTTAACTTTGCTTTAGTTTTTTTTTTTTCTAAAATAAAAACAAAAGCGTTGCCTTTTATTTTATGTATTTGCATTTCCTTTATTAGTTTTAATTTTGACACTCCAAATGGATAAACTCCACATAGAAGTAATAAATTATAAAATCGCATAAAAATTAAATATTGTTAAACAATTAAATTATAAGGCAAAGGAATTCATGCTTGGACTATAAGTTAGGGGAAAATTGTCTTAGAGTTCAATGCGCTTTCTTGCCCGAGGCTTAAATCCTAGGGTGACATTTCCACCTATTCTCGCCTAGCCCCACGAGAGGTTGAAAATGTTGATGTTGGAGACTTTGTAGTCTCTTGGCATCAACACAACGGTTATATTGTTATGAAGGTAGTGTGGGTCCATAACTTGTTAGAATATTTCGATGTGTTCGTTTTATAGTAAAAAATATCACTATTGTCACCCAACCACCCCTGAGGACCTTAACCTTTTCTAGATAGAATGATTCCATAAGCAGCACTAGAAACAACATATAACCAAGAGAGCACATCTTTCTCCAAAGATAGCTCACCAGACAAAAAGTCCCAAAACCATAGAACAAGAACAATACTTAGATGCAACAGTTGCAGTTGCACTTACCAAGAATACCACCAATAATATCAAAATACCACCAAGAATGTCACCAAGAATACCACCAAGATATACTAGAAGGTAAGGCACATATATTAGGATAGATAGTGCTAGAGAGAGAGAGACCAAGAACCACCCGAGAGGATCCACCTTCCATTCTTGCAGCTGCAGCTCCAAACTTGCGCTACACTTGAGAGAGTGAGTGTGTACAAATGAGCTCAAGAGCCCTCTATTTATAGTGTTCCTTGTCACTTGTCTAGGCCAAATTCTCTTTTTGGAGGGTAATACTTTAAAATAATTTATTCTTCTGAGCCAACTTGTCTTCTAGGGTTTTTACACATCTGTTTAGGGTTTCTCTTACTTCCAAAATATTCTATTCTAGCCAAAGATTACACATGGAGGTTAATACCTCCCACAACTACCATAATATAAACAAACCCTTGGCACTAAATGGATTCCATCACTTGGAACATAGTTGCAAAATTTAAATTTGTAGCACCGACAAAAGTATGACAAATGAATATGGTATTTTCAAGCTTTTCCTACTTTCTATTAGACCAACTCACCTTTATCTTCCTTATTACTCCCCATGCCCATGCTTACTTTCTATTGTTAGATTCACTTTTTTCATTATTCAAGCATGTCCTATTTTGTTTCCCACTGTATTCATTTCAAACATTGTAGAACTTTTTTAGTAAAACTAGAACAATTCTAAAATTATATTTTTAATATTAGTGATTTTAAAAAATTCAATAACATATCCATGGTTTTCAGGTTAGATGTACCATTAACCAAGCATCGACATGACAATTTTTTTGTGGTGGTTGATATATTTTCTAAAATGATAACCCTAGATCTTTATTGGAAGGTCAACCCTACTCTAGGTTGTCAAATACTTATTCACAAATGTATAAATAAATTTCAGTGTCCAATATTCATCATGTTTTTGTAAGTACTCGGTTATGGTGGATGTTGAGCTTCAAGTATTCAAATGGTTTTCATATGAAGCAATGGACAAATGAAGTTATATAATATTTTTGAATTTGCAACCATTGATGCCCTTGCCTAAGAGATTAAAGATTGCATTTATGCAACACAACAATAAATATTGCCTTTATGTAGCATAATAATACTAATAATACGTTTGTCACAATCCCATTAGGCATATCCCTTATAAAACTTGCCTTGATAATTGTAGATGACTTAAGCTCCATTTGTGAAAGAGTAGTACAATAATGAAATTCATTGAACAAATTCAACTAGTGCATCAATAGGTAGAAGAAATCCTCATAGTATCAAGGTAAGTACAATGAATGCCATGATAAGCACTAGGTTCCTCATACCTACAAAGTAGGTGATTGATTTTGGTTGCTCCTACAAAATGAGAGATTTGCAAGTTTTCATTGGAAATCATGACCACACAAGTATGGTTTGAAACATGTTCTTGGATTTTTGCACACACGTATCCAATGACGATGTTATCTAGGTTACACCACATCCTTTATCTTGTTGAGTCACATTATCTTGAGGGCCAATTCCCAAAATGAACTCATTCAAATCCATTTAGGTGTATAGCAAAATTCCTTAGCCCAAGCACATTAGGTTTAGCTCTTGGTTGTCTATTGTTTCAAGGCTTGAAAACCTTAAAATTGATTGTTTTAATTGCTTGAACTTGTAATCCCATTTGTTTCACAAATTTAGTCTTATCGTTGGCATTTTCAGGTCTTAAGATCATAGTTGATTAAAATTCTAAGTGACCAAATTAATCTTAGAAGAATTTAAGTGAATGATCAACAATATTTAGTTTAGAAAAGCCACCATATGCTCAAGAATTCATGCACAAAATGCATTGTTTTCCCATTCATGTAGAGGGATATTTGTCATGAACACTCCATGTAGCTCAATGCCACTTTACAAGATTGAATATTAATTTAAAAATCACACTCATATTTTCTCACCTATAACACTTCTATGTGCCATTTGGGGCATTTATAAAGACTCAGTAGCTCCCTCCCAAACTTATATACATGTGCAACAAACTTATAAACTTAACTATAACTTTATGACATTAGATTTGAGACTTCCTAATCTTATATTTTTTTTACTGCGTGACATAGCAACACAAATAATGTGTTTCCCTAACAATCTCCCCCAGGGTGCATATTTTGTTTAAATTCAAGTTTTTATTTGAAGAACCGAAACTTCTCATTTGTTAAGGCCTTCGTAAAAATTAATTGTGGTTTGGTTTTCAATACTATACACACTTGCTTTGAATATCCTTTTGTATCAACTCTTTGAAGATGTGCACTTGCACTTCATTGTGCTTTGTCCTTGCATGAAATATTAGATTCTTGGATGTGTGTTGCACTTTGATTGTCATAAAATATTATTTTTGGATTCTCTTTATTTATCTACAAGTCCTTTAAATGCCCCACAAAATCCATGTTGCTTCACAAAATGATGTAAATGTTCCTTTATATTCGACTTTTATTGTAGATATGGAAAAAATAAGTTGTTTTTTGTTGTATGAGGAGATTGCTGCAAATCCAATATGAAATGCAAAACTTGATGTTGTTTTTATGTCATCAACACATCCAACCCAATTTTCATTTGTATAACTTCTCAATTTGAACTCACTTGTCTCCCTATATTCCAAGCCATCGTCAATAGTGCCTTTGATGTACCTTGAAATCTTTTTTCTTGTCTTTCAATGTAGTGATGTCAGAGCTATGATGTACTTGGAAACAATGCCAATTGTATAGGTTAAGTTTGATTTCGTTGTCATTAAGTAGAGTTTGCTTCCAGCTAGTTGTTTATATAGAATAATATTAACCATTTTGGAACACAATGATATGGGACCACAAATGTCATTGTGAAACAATTCTAATGGATTCCAAGCTCTCCAAGCTCCTTCATAGCGAAATGACTCTCTATGATGTTTTCCAAACATGGAACCCTCACATAGTTATGTGTTCTCATGTATGAATGGAACTCTATGCATGATTGCTTTTCTAACAAATATCTATGACTTCACATGTTAAATCTACATAATTATTTTACCCATCTTTCATCAAACATTTACCTTTGTTAAGTTTTGTTTCACGAGTTGACACGTTAATATTATATTCCTAATAAATTATGGTATATACAAGATGCCTCTAATATTTTCTCGAACTATTTTTCATCCTATTAGGTATTGTTCCTTTTCCTTTAACTGTCTAAGAATTGTTCTCTCTCAACACAACTTTCCTAGTAAGGATACCTTCATTGTTCAAATCTTTAAACCAAATTTTATTGAATGTCATATTGGAATATCGATTCTCATTGTGACCAACTCGATTACAATGTTGAAACTTATCATTTTGATGCTCAACTAGAACAAGTGAAGGTGAGACTTCTTGAAGGAATCCAACACTTTGGAACTAGATTGGTCAGGAGCAATCGGGAATACGAAAGGTAACTTCCTTATCATATCCAAGTCATGTTCTATGCTTGTTGTTGCTGATTTCTTCCCAAGGTTTGATGATTTGCTTGGAAAGAGAAAGTTGAGCTTGTTCACGTTGAGTCTGTTGCTTTGACATTTTTGAAAGTTGATTTACTACATGTTGTTGCATCATTGAAAGGTTTTCTTCACTGAAGTCAAAAGAAAACTCTTGAAATGTAGGTACATGAACAAATTCATCTTCATCCACATTTGGAGTTGTCTTGCTCAGGTGCTCCTGTGTTATCTACTGGTTGGAATCATCATAATAAACATCATCATAATCATAGAGAGGGTTGTTCTGAACAAAAACTAGTTCATAACACTTTACCGTTTGTTGATTTTTGAGATCTATCAACTCATCATTCATTAGTTGGGGTTGTGCTTGAAGAATTCTAACTTTATCTTGCATTACTTGCAAACAAGTTAGCATTGATTGAAGAGTATCTTTATGAAGTATGACTATATTATCTTCAACAATGTTTATTAGAGTGTTCAGTAAATCTAATAATTCTAGATTTCGCTCAATTTGAAAAATTAAAATATGCCTCCTTGAACTTCACACTCGCTCACTTGAATTTCATGCTTGCTTGAACTTGCTTTCTTCCAAGAAGTTGAGGGTGTCAGATACTATTGAAAATGCTCCCAAACTTGTGATTTTAAAATTGTTTGAGTTTTAACTACTCAACCTTTTCAATATAGACTCAGGAATAGAATGACACAAGCAAATCTTGGGTGTCGGATTCAATCGAGAATGCACCCAAAAATTACAATGTAATTCAACTTGATTTGAATTGACACTTATAAAAAACTATTGTAAGTTATAATTGAGCTTGAAAAAATAACATTTGCAAGTTTACATTGAATGTTGATTCCAAAGTTGAATTGTTGCTAATTCTAAAGTTAAATTAATCTTTGAGTATGAATGCTTGATGATGCTTTGACTTCAAGTCACGTCCAATTATCATTTGATTACAAGCTTGATTTGTGTATTTGCTTTAGTATTCTTTGTCGTTGCTTGATTGATATTACTTTTACTTGAATGTATGTGCATGAATAACATTAATTGCACAAGCTTACATTTCCTTAACTTGTTGCGTACTCCATGTGTGTATCATCGTATGACAAATTACAAGTATAATTATGTCAAAATTAGACATAAAAAATTACATAAAACAACCATGGAAACATTCACCACTACACATATTCACAATGCCCTTAGACCCCCTTATTCAATTTCGAGACAGATCTAAAAATAAAGAAACCACAAAAAAAAATAAAAATTATTATAGATATACCTTCTTATGACATTTCCCGAATACAATTAACTCGATATTCTTATGATAAAAAACTTTAAGATATACCATACTCTTATCCAGGCTTCAACCCCTCTACATAATTAAAATTTCTCAATCGCTTATCATTCAACATCTTATTAAGTCACAATGACATAAAGTAATACTTTATGTTAGAAGTATAAAGTAATACCCCCCAAACTTACTAAAATATATATATCCTTCCACCTTTAAAAAAAAAGTGGTTGTTTTTAAACTAGTGCATGTATTTGTCTTTATATGCATGACTTTTTCATTTTGGTAGGAATGAAAAAAAAATAGTTTTAATGCTTTTACAAATGAGATAAGCCATCAAACTTGAAAAACATGCCACCCTACAAACCTGTGGGGTGTTTTCCATAAAAGGAGATATTTCAACTTTTAAATTTTGATCTCCAACTTCTTGCACATGCTCGGATCGGTTGAAAAAATCGTGGATTAGAATCATTTAACTTTCAACCGATTGCATCCATTGTCAAACCATCAGGACAATCCAAGTGCCTTCAACGACATGGTAGCTTTTTCCCAATTACAATAGATTCCGTGCCAAAATACATGACTCAAAAAAAAACAGGAAAAATGTGCCATACTCAATTTTTGATGGGCTGTAAATTCCGTACACTGTTGTAGAACACACATCAAAGTTTGAATCGCGTCCGTACAATGTATCCGATGTGGCTCTCTTTATTTCCATGATTGCTCATCCCAAAGATAGATATGCAATTTGTTGGTAGAGGCTATTTCCATGATTGAGCATCCCAAAGATTATAGATATGCAATTTGTTGGTAGAGGCAACAAGGCAATCATACGCAACTCTGGTCCTGTTTTCAAGCCCTTAAGACTATAAGACCTCTGATACCAATTGAAGATATAGAATACAAGAAGATCAAGACAAGAAGTTTGGTGGAAAAAGCCTCAAGGCATAATCTCACAACATTGTATGCATTGTAATGATACAATTATATAATACAATAATGAAACCACCTCAATTGCTCTCACATCGACACTTCATTGGGAGATAAGGTAGGAGGAGGTAAAGTAGGAATCTAGAAGATACAAACTATATCCTTAAATGTGAAATACATTGGGTGGTTCTATCACTTCATGATTGTATATGAGTAAGATGCTAATAGACAAGAGTAACTAAATTGATTGTGCATTAATTTATCAACACAATGTCAGATTTTTTGTGAGCTGTCGTGCACTGTATGTGTAGGCTCCCGGTTCCTGATTTACTATTTGTTTTGTATATGCGTCTACAATAAGAAAATTGCATTACTAACTAAGAAAGGAGATGACATTGCAGAAAATAAAATATATTTTCAATAATTAAAATAACATACACAACAAAAAGGAAATGAAAAAACATACTTGTAGAAATGTGAAATACAAGAATTAAAATAAAACTTAACAAAAATGAAATGAATTGAAATGCATCTATTCTACTCCTACTCTAATGGGTTATGTATCTCTCCTTATGCAAAGAAAGGGGGCCTTATTTGATGCATATGAAGATCTCCATGCCCTTCTTAAATTGTAAATTACACTAAGATAAAATAAAAAGTAATTAAAATAAGTTCTATTAAACTAAAAATACATAATAATTGAAATGGAAATGAGAAAGAACTTTATTACTATTAAGAGTGTCTTCAATACATTATCCTTCAATATGCTCTCCAATCTCCAATTTGATTTCCTTCTCCAATTCCAAACTTTAACCATGTTGATGTTTTGGAGCTTCGGGAGGTATTCCCACTAGAGGCCTTGGTGTCAGGCATGTGGGAATCTTCGTTGGCACCAGATTACAATATCATTTTAGTGAAAATGCCCTTGGAATGAAGCTAGGGCTTCATGACCTTGATGGTGGGATTGTGTCGGGGCTTCACACTCACAAGGAGGAATACAATATTTAATTTAATGATGAGTTTAGTGGATGGCTCCTTAGAGTAAGCTAAGGGCTTCTAAATTCACATTAGACTCCTATAAAAGGAGAGGGGAGATTGTGACAATCTCATATTGTGACATAATGGAGTTTTCATAAGTGAGCTTGCACTTGTGCCATGGATCTTGATGATTTCAACAAGGGAATTTCTGCAACTTTGGAAAATATGGCCTAGGGTTATGCATCTTCTTTTTTCTATTATTGGCAGGGAAATCACATATGTGAGGTGTGGAAGGTCGCACATGTGGAAGTCAACCACAGAAGGGAAGAAGTCACATGTGTGGTGCAGACTGTACAAAAGTATTTTCGTACAGGTACGCGAGTTTCAATGGAAACAATTGTGTATGTACACAGGTTTCCGTGGAGACAATTATGTATGTACACGGGTCTCAATGGAGACAATCGTGTATGTCTAAGGTCTTACGATAGGGTTTTCTGGGCAACAACAGGCCCGTACAGGATGACGTCAACAGGTCGTATAGGTGGTCTGCAACATATTTGTAAGTTGGGAATTTCTCAGGATTTTGTTGAATTGGTGTTGATGAGAGGACCAGTTTTTGTCCTCAGTTTTGGTGAGCAAGGATAGGAGCATGTCGAGGGATGGAAGAAATCGACTGCAACCTAGGAACCTCAACTACAGATAGTGGATAAAGCTGGAAGGACTTAGCCAAACTTGTATAAAGGTTGCAGAGGCAAAGGAGGGTTTGAGGTGGCAAGCAATTCTATAACTCTCAGCCTCAGGACAACAGACTTGGACACGAAAACCATGAGGGTTTCAACAGTTTCTTGTAAGTGTATTTGGTATTTTACTTTATGTAAAATTAGGACATTGTCCCTAGTATGGGATCCTATTGTTCTGGGTTTAAGAACAAGTGATTCGGGCTCGAAATTCCTGTGTAATGTGTGTGATTTGATTGTTGTTGCATCTTCTATTGTGCTAAGTAGTTAGACATCTTGGAGTGTTTATGTTTACAGTTCAAATTGTGTAACATTTTTGTATACTATTGAGAACATAGCCTAGAATTGAGGTGTGTGTGTACCGATCTAGGCGCACTTAGAAATCTAACATGGTATCAGAGCTTGAGGTTCTGAGAAGGGCAGTTGGATCTGATTTATCTACACAACGGACAACTCTATGAGGGAGCTGTAGCAACGTTGAAGAGTTATCTCTCAGAGGGAGCTGCAATGACTGTTGCAGGTGGCAACAAGTTAGATGTACTCTAGTATGAGAGAAGGAGCAAATAAATCAAATGAGGTGTTGTGGACTATTGTGGCTTGGTAGTTGATGCAACCCCCCTCCCCTTCTGGGGTTCCGTGACCTCCCGGTCTCTGGATCGTTCCAAGTGTGGAGTCGTATCGACTCTTCGGGCTTCTGATCGAACCCAGATTAATTTTACAGATGCCCCTTTTCTTCCTTTGGCACAGGTCCTGTGATACCCACACTTTCTGTCTCAGTGCGCTCTTGGCGCTTCTCAATTTACGGGCGCTAGATCCTTTTCACTTTCCCCTTCTTCATATGTCCCTGGGCTGTGCCCTTGTGCTAATGCGTGATTGTGGGCGTGGGAAAGAGTGGTTTCAAACCAACCTTCTTATCACCCCACAATCCTCCTCCAACTGACACGTACCCCGCCACCAAAACAATGGTTGAAATTGCGGCCCTCTCAGGAAATATTATCGTCTGAGCATGTCCTGGCCCCACAATTCCTTCTATCCATCAATCTTTTCTCCTTTGGCGCTGCCCGCGATCAACGATTGCTATCAATCTCTATTTCACCCTTCTTTCCTCCTTCCATGCATATCCTCAAATCTCTATGATCCGTCGACACGTAGTTCGTTAGAATCAACGACTGCTATTGACTCCACCTTTCCGGCCTTCAGGAGTTTCAACTCTCCTCTATATGGAAATATCCCGGAGTGGAAGATCTGCTGACACTTTTCCCCTTGAATCTACGGTCAGGATCTCCTCTGTGGATCCAGCCTTTGGGAATCTTGATTCTCAACCTTCACAAGCTCGCTTTTCTAAGCTCCTCCTTCACATGTGACCCTGGATGACGTCCTCAAATGACCACATAGCCTCATGCTAAATCTCATGCACCTCTAATATCTGAAATACTATGGGACCATCGATCTCTCGATCTTGACAGTATCTTGGATTTACAGTTCATATCTGTCCTCCTCAAATCTATGGACCAGATGCCTTCGCGATTCTGGACTTCAGGAAATTGAAGTCTCAAACCTTCGTTACCTCTGTGTGGAAATCTTCCGTAATGAAAGATATTATGACACCTGTCCCTTTAAATGTGCGTCCAGGATCTCCTCTGCTAATCTGGCCTTCAGGACTTTCAAGTCTCAAATCCTCGCCTCTGCTAACTGGATATCTTCTAGAGTGGAATATTTACTGACACATATCCTCCCCAAACAACAACTGTGTTCCCGCTTTAGAACTTTGGCCTCCTCAACCAGATCAACGGTCTATTGATGGGGCTTAAATCCCTTGACTCAACAGTAGGAACCAAACTTGCCATCGAGGCCCAATTAGACTCTACAACGTTTAAGATGGAATGGTTCTCCAGATCTTGCGATCCGACCAATTTATCGATGGGCTTTGTGTTTTCTTGTGAAGGCTCTTCCTTCAGTTAGGACTGTTCTTTTCTGTATTTTCTCTTGGGTGGGGCTAGTATGAGAGATGCAAGCTAGTATAAACCAACTTGACAAGTAATAGGATTGAGTTTTAACTACTAGGAAGAGGCTGAGCTTGGGATAACCCGCTGCTCAAACATGCATATAGTGATTCTATGCCAAAGGGCCTAGTACTATTACATTAACCAAATGAGCATCCAATTACTGTCTGAGTAAACTAATTAACAAAAAGAAAACACATATGTAATCAAGGTCACGGTAAGAAAAATAATTCATCTACCATAACATTCATCACATAATAACAAAACGATTTATCTTCATCATTCGAGCAAAGAACATCAAATCAATGCACCAGATAACTTGACAACAGAATTAATTGCTCTTACTCATTTACTGCATCATTCATGGAGCAGGATAAGAAGTAGTTCTTCTCCAAGTCCAATCACATACATCTGATGAAAATAGCTTGTCTTTAGTTCATAAGGACTTCTCAATTCATAGCAGTCTCAAAATAAGTCTTAACAACCAAAAAGAAAGAGTTCTTAGAACAACCATCGACCCTGACTAATTGGTCGATGTCCTTATTTATAATATAAAATTCAACCGAAATTAACATCTAAGTACAGTTTGAACCAAACACAAATCGCCATGTGGCATGATCGTCCAACAATTTCTTTAACAGTCCACCCGAGATATTTCTTGAAAAGGATGACTTCTTTCATATTCAGACCAAATGATAAACAAATCTTCACAAGTTTGAGCCCATGGGAATCTGTGATGTTCCATCGGGGTAGCATATACTCCTCTGATATCCACTGCATGCGCTCAATACTTTACCAAACTGGAGTTCAACTGTTGTAGAATGGTTTGAGCTCTGATCGGGTGTTCCGCGAATTGTTGCACTTGCCCTGGCCTTGCATTGGTTATCTTTGCACACTCTTCAACCCATAGCGAGTCTTGTTCGTCATGCACCTTAAACACGTCGCTCAGGTTGATAAATTCATCGAGGGTGCCGAACTCGGGGAGACCAACATCCTTCATTACTTTATTAATTTTACCCCAATGTTTCTGGCACTCGGCCCATTGGTCTTGGATTTCTCGGTGTGGGTCCCGAGACATCTTAGCCCAGTACTCGACAGATATCTTCATGCGTTCGAGACTACTTTTTCCTATCAACTCTGGTATCTACTGATCGCCCCATGTCAGGTTGTTTCCTAGGATCCCAACGGTGTATATTTGTTCAAGAGTGGGCTCTTGAACTTCCTCTCTTTGCCTTGTAGATCCGATCTCTACTTGTCGCTCGTCGGGGATTTGAATATTGGGCATAATAGAGGTGTCGGGTATAGACTTGTTACTTACTTGCTCGTCGGTCATAGAATTGTTGATTTCCTTTTGTGGAGGTTCGCCACTCGGACCTACTTTTGCTTCCTGTTCGTCGAACTCTCTTGTGTCGAGGCCACCTTCAGCTTCTGTTTTCTTTTGTGAGACCTCCTTGTCTTGAACCTCGGGCTCAGGGGAAGAGGTTTTCTCGTGACCTTCTTCTTCTTGGATGCGCACCGGGGTGCCATGAGCAGGCTCCAGACTCTCGTCGTCGTTGTATATATGTATAAGTGTGCTCAAGGGATTGGACGCCTGTGTTTCTATTGACACCCGACCTGTCTCTAGTTGAGTTGTCCCTCGTTTCGAGGGATTGATCGACGATGTTGTGGATTCAGGGTTGCTTAACCCATTGGCGTTATCGGGAACTGTGGAATCAAGAATGCTTGACTCTGTTGGGACGCTTCGAAAGGTAGTTGAAATCGCAAGTCTTATGATAAGGTACAGGTCATCTTGCATTCGCTTCATTAGCAGCTGGCTTTGTTGGTACAAGAGTTCCCCCATACACTGTGTAACTTTCATTTCAGGGGAATCTCTGACTCGTACTACGGATTCCTGAAAAACTCTCGGCGCTTCAACGTCTTCTTGGGGATTGCCTATTTCTTCATCTGATTCAGATGCTACCGCTCCTTCCCGGGTCCTGAGAATTTCTTGAGTTGTCTGCTCCAAAGTCATCGCTTGCTCCTCCCAACTCATAGATTTAAACTTGGTTCCTTTAGGATCAACTCTCCTGACTGCCACTTCATTCCAGTCTTGAGCATTTTCAGTGAAAATGTCATCTTCGAACCGGTCATGGGCATAAGGCCAACAATATGATACCTGTGACGTGTGTTGTAGGACAAGGCCCTTGGGATCATGTTTGCGAAATTGACCATTTTGGAATCAAAATTCTAATTGACCTAGCCCGAGTTGCTTAGCATGCGTGGTGTCTTTGACCATGCAGAAGCCAATATGAAAACCATACAGTATGAAGTCCCGCTTCTTATCTTTTACTAAAGTTGCATTGTATCCTTGCAGGATGGTCTAATAACAAATCTCCACTAACACTAGTTGGTCGGGAACATAAATGGGTAGTAAGTGGGGTGCCCCTGTGGCACCAAAAACTCTGATGTAGGTTTCTAGCTCATCTAAATACCAGTGACCAACTTTGGCTATAACCTTCTTTGCTTCATCTGACAGCCTAGGGCATTCTTTCTTGAATAGCAAGAAATAAATGCGTGCAATAAAATAATCACATATAACAACATAGGACGTTTTGTACCTATTTTCCCATAAGATGTTGAAATATACATGGACCGGGAGCTCCGAAGAGTGCCAATTCAAGTTCATCCCAGAGAAAGCGTTCTTGGTGTAGATGATGTCTAGCAGATATGAAGTCATGTAGAAGGTAGGATGATCTCCTTCCTTTGGCACCTGAGCTTGCCTTATCCAGGTGCTCAACTGTTTTTAAGCCCTTAAGACTATAAGACCTCTGATACCAATTGAATATATAGAATACAAGAAGATCAAGACAAGAAGTTTGGTGGAAAAATCCTCAAGGCATAATCTCACAACATTGTATACATTGTAATGATACAATTATATAATACAATAATGAAACCACCTCAATTGCTCTCACATCGACACTTCATTGGGAGATAAGGTAGGAGGACGTAAAGTAGGAATCTAGAAGATACAAACTATATCCTTAAATGTGAAATACATTGGGTGGTTCTATCACTTCATGATTGTATATGAGTAAGATGCTAATAGACAAGAGTAACTAAATTGATTGTGCATTAATTTATCAACACAATGTCAGATTTCTTGTGAGCTGTCGTGCGCTGTATGTGTAGGCTCCCGGTTCCTGATTTACTATTTGTTTTGTATATGCGTCTACAATAAAAAAATTGCATTGCTAACTAAGAAAGGAGATGACATTGCAGAAAATAAAATATATTTTCAATAATTAAAATAACATGCACAAAAAAAAGGAAATGAAAAAACATACTTGTAGAAATGTGAAATACAAGAATTAAAATAAAACTTAACAAAAATGAAATGAATTGAAATGCATCTATTCTACTCCTAGTCTAATGGGTCATGTATCTCTCCTTATGCAAAGAAAGGGGGCCTTATTTGATGCATATGAAGGAGATCTCCATGCCCTTCTTAAATTGTAAATTACACTAAGATAAAATAAAAAGTAATTAAAATAAGTTATATTAAACTAAAAATACATAATAATTGAAATGGAAATGAGAAAGAACTTTATTACTATTAAGAGTGTCTTCAATACATTATCCTTCAATATGCTCTCCAATCTCCAATTTGATTTCCTTCTCCAATTCCAAACTTTAACCATGTTGATGTTTTGGAGCTTCGGGAGGTATTCCCACTAGAGGCCTTGGTGTCAGGCATGTGGGAATCTTCGTTGGCACCAGATTACAATATCATTTTAGTGAAAATGCCCTTGGAATGAAGCTAGGGCTTCATGACCTTGATGGTGGGATTGTGTCGGGGCTTCACACTCACAAGGAGGAATACAATATTTAATTTAATGATGAGTTTAGTGGATGGCTCCTTAGAGTAAGCTAAGGGCTTCTAAATTCACATTAGACTCCTATAAAAGGAGAGGGGAGATTGTGACAATCTCATATTGTGACATAATGGAGTTTTCATAAGTGAGCTTGCACTTGTGCCATGGATCTTGATGATTTCAACAAGGGAATTTCTGCAACTTTGGAAAATATGGCCTAGGGTTATGCATCTTCTTTTTTCTATTATTGGCAGGGAAATCACATATGTGAGGTGTGGAAGGTCGCACATGTGGAAGTCAACCACAGAAGGGAAGAAGTCACATGTGTGGTGCAGACTGTACAAAAGTATTTTCGTACAGGTACGCGAGTTTCAATGGAAACAATTGTGTATGTACACAGGTTTCCGTGGAGACAATTATGTATGTACACGGGTCTCAATGGAGACAATCGTGTATGTCTAAGGTCTTACGATAGGGTTTTCTGGGCAACAACAGGCCCGTACAGGATGACGTCAACAGGTCGTATAGGTGGTCTGCAACATATTTGTAAGTTGGGAATTTCTCAGGATTTTGTTGAATTGGTGTTGATGAGAGGACCAGTTTTTGTCCTCAGTTTTGGTGAGCAAGGATAGGAGCATGTCGAGGGATGGAAGAAATCGACTGCAACCTAGGAACCTCAACTACAGATAGTGGATAAAGCTGGAAGGACTTAGCCAAACTTGTATAAAGGTTGCAGAGGCAAAGGAGGGTTTGAGGTGGCAAGCAATTCTATAACTCTCAGCCTCAGGACAACAGACTTGGACACGAAAACCATGAGGGTTTCAACAGTTTCTTGTAAGTGTATTTGGTATTTTACTTTATGTAAAATTAGGACATTGTCCCTAGTATGGGATCCTATTGTTCTGGGTTTAAGAACAAGTGATTCGGGCTCGAAATTCCTGTGTAATGTGTGTGATTTGATTGTTGTTGCATCTTCTATTGTGCTAAGTAGTTAGACATCTTGGAGTGTTTATGTTTACAGTTCAAATTGTGTAACATTTTTGTATACTATTGAGAACATAGCCTAGAATTGAGGTGTGTGTGTACCGATCTAGGCGCACTTAGAAATCTAACATGGTATCAGAGCTTGAGGTTCTGAGAAGGGCAGTTGGATCTGATTTATCTACACAACGGACAACTCTATGAGGGAGCTGTAGCAACGTTGAAGAGTTATCTCTCAGAGGGAGCTGCAATGACTGTTGCAGGTGGCAACAAGTTAGATGTACTCTAGTATGAGAGAAGGAGCAAATAAATCAAATGAGGTGTTGTGGACTATTGTGGCTTGGTAGTTGATGCAACCCCCCTCCCCTTCTGGGGTTCCGTGACCTCCCGGTCTCTGGATCGTTCCAAGTGTGGAGTCGTATCGACTCTTCGGGCTTCTGATCGAACCCAGATTAATTTTACAGATGCCCCTTTTCTTCCTTTGGCACAGGTCCTGTGATACCCACACTTTCTGTCTCAGTGCGCTCTTGGCGCTTCTCAATTTACGGGCGCTAGATCCTTTTCACTTTCCCCTTCTTCATATGTCCCTGGGCTGTGCCCTTGTGCTAATGCGTGATTGTGGGCGTGGGAAAGAGTGGTTTCAAACCAACCTTCTTATCACCCCACAATCCTCCTCCAACTGACACGTACCCCGCCACCAAAACAATGGTTGAAATTGCGGCCCTCTCAGGAAATATTATCGTCTGAGCATGTCCTGGCCCCACAATTCCTTCTATCCATCAATCTTTTCTCCTTTGGCGCTGCCCGCGATCAACGATTGCTATCAATCTCTATTTCACCCTTCTTTCCTCCTTCCATGCATATCCTCAAATCTCTATGATCCGTCGACACGTAGTTCGTTAGAATCAACGACTGCTATTGACTCCACCTTTCCGGCCTTCAGGAGTTTCAACTCTCCTCTATATGGAAATATCCCGGAGTGGAAGATCTGCTGACACTTTTCCCCTTGAATCTACGGTCAGGATCTCCTCTGTGGATCCAGCCTTTGGGAATCTTGATTCTCAACCTTCACAAGCTCGCTTTTCTAAGCTCCTCCTTCACATGTGACCCTGGATGACGTCCTCAAATGACCACATAGCCTCATGCTAAATCTCATGCACCTCTAATATCTGAAATACTATGGGACCATCGATCTCTCGATCTTGACAGTATCTTGGATTTACAGTTCATATCTGTCCTCCTCAAATCTATGGACCAGATGCCTTCGCGATTCTGGACTTCAGGAAATTGAAGTCTCAAACCTTCGTTACCTCTGTGTGGAAATCTTCCGTAATGAAAGATATTATGACACCTGTCCCTTTAAATGTGCGTCCAGGATCTCCTCTGCTAATCTGGCCTTCAGGACTTTCAAGTCTCAAATCCTCGCCTCTGCTAACTGGATATCTTCTAGAGTGGAATATTTACTGACACATATCCTCCCCAAACAACAACTGTGTTCCCGCTTTAGAACTTTGGCCTCCTCAACCAGATCAACGGTCTATTGATGGGGCTTAAATCCCTTGACTCAACAGTAGGAACCAAACTTGCCATCGAGGCCCAATTAGACTCTACAACGTTTAAGATGGAATGGTTCTCCAGATCTTGCGATCCGACCAATTTATCGATGGGCTTTGTGTTTTCTTGTGAAGGCTCTTCCTTCAGTTAGGACTGTTCTTTTCTGTATTTTCTCTTGGGTGGGGCTAGTATGAGAGATGCAAGCTAGTATAAACCAACTTGACAAGTAATAGGATTGAGTTTTAACTACTAGGAAGAGGCTGAGCTTGGGATAACCCGCTGCTCAAACATGCATATAGTGATTCTATGCCAAAGGGCCTAGTACTATTACATTAACCAAATGAGCATCCAATTACTGTCTGAGTAAACTAATTAACAAAAAGAAAACACATATGTAATCAAGGTCACGGTAAGAAAAATAATTCATCTACCATAACATTCATCACATAATAACAAAACGATTTATCTTCATCATTCGAGCAAAGAACATCAAATCAATGCACCAGATAACTTGACAACAGAATTAATTGCTCTTACTCATTTACTGCATCATTCATGGAGCAGGATAAGAAGTAGTTCTTCTCCAAGTCCAATCACATACATCTGATGAAAATAGCTTGTCTTTAGTTCATAAGGACTTCTCAATTCATAGCAGTCTCAAAATAAGTCTTAACAACCAAAAAGAAAGAGTTCTTAGAACAACCATCGACCCTGACTAATTGGTCGATGTCCTTATTTATAATATAAAATTCAACCGAAATTAACATCTAAGTACAGTTTGAACCAAACACAAATCGCCATGTGGCATGATCGTCCAACAATTTCTTTAACAGTCCACCCGAGATATTTCTTGAAAAGGATGACTTCTTTCATATTCAGACCAAATGATAAACAAATCTTCACAAGTTTGAGCCCATGGGAATCTGTGATGTTCCATCGGGGTAGCATATACTCCTCTGATATCCACTGCATGCGCTCAATACTTTACCAAACTGGAGTTCAACTGTTGTAGAATGGTTTGAGCTCTGATCGGGTGTTCCGCGAATTGTTGCACTTGCCCTGGCCTTGCATTGGTTATCTTTGCACACTCTTCAACCCATAGCGAGTCTTGTTCGTCATGCACCTTAAACACGTCGCTCAGGTTGATAAATTCATCGAGGGTGCCGAACTCGGGGAGACCAACATCCTTCATTACTTTATTAATTTTACCCCAATGTTTCTGGCACTCGGCCCATTGGTCTTGGATTTCTCGGTGTGGGTCCCGAGACATCTTAGCCCAGTACTCGACAGATATCTTCATGCGTTCGAGACTACTTTTTCCTATCAACTCTGGTATCTACTGATCGCCCCATGTCAGGTTGTTTCCTAGGATCCCAACGGTGTATATTTGTTCAAGAGTGGGCTCTTGAACTTCCTCTCTTTGCCTTGTAGATCCGATCTCTACTTGTCGCTCGTCGGGGATTTGAATATTGGGCATAATAGAGGTGTCGGGTATAGACTTGTTACTTACTTGCTCGTCGGTCATAGAATTGTTGATTTCCTTTTGTGGAGGTTCGCCACTCGGACCTACTTTTGCTTCCTGTTCGTCGAACTCTCTTGTGTCGAGGCCACCTTCAGCTTCTGTTTTCTTTTGTGAGACCTCCTTGTCTTGAACCTCGGGCTCAGGGGAAGAGGTTTTCTCGTGACCTTCTTCTTCTTGGATGCGCACCGGGGTGCCATGAGCAGGCTCCAGACTCTCGTCGTCGTTGTATATATGTATAAGTGTGCTCAAGGGATTGGACGCCTGTGTTTCTATTGACACCCGACCTGTCTCTAGTTGAGTTGTCCCTCGTTTCGAGGGATTGATCGACGATGTTGTGGATTCAGGGTTGCTTAACCCATTGGCGTTATCGGGAACTGTGGAATCAAGAATGCTTGACTCTGTTGGGACGCTTCGAAAGGTAGTTGAAATCGCAAGTCTTATGATAAGGTACAGGTCATCTTGCATTCGCTTCATTAGCAGCTGGCTTTGTTGGTACAAGAGTTCCCCCATACACTGTGTAACTTTCATTTCAGGGGAATCTCTGACTCGTACTACGGATTCCTGAAAAACTCTCGGCGCTTCAACGTCTTCTTGGGGATTGCCTATTTCTTCATCTGATTCAGATGCTACCGCTCCTTCCCGGGTCCTGAGAATTTCTTGAGTTGTCTGCTCCAAAGTCATCGCTTGCTCCTCCCAACTCATAGATTTAAACTTGGTTCCTTTAGGATCAACTCTCCTGACTGCCACTTCATTCCAGTCTTGAGCATTTTCAGTGAAAATGTCATCTTCGAACCGGTCATGGGCATAAGGCCAACAATATGATACCTGTGACGTGTGTTGTAGGACAAGGCCCTTGGGATCATGTTTGTGAAATTGACCATTTTGGAATCAAAATTCTAATTGACCTAGACCGAGTTGCTTAGCATGCGTGGTGTCTTTGACCATGCAGAAGCCAATATGAAACCCATACGGTATGAAGTCCCGCTTCTTATCTTTTACTAAAGTTGCATTGTATCCTTGCAGGATGGTCTAATAACGAGTCTCCACTAACACTAGTCGGTCGGGAACATAAATGGGTAGTAAGTTGGGTGCCCCTGTGGCACCAAAAACCCTGATGTAGGTTTCTCGCTCATCTAAATACCAGTGACCAACTTTGGCTATAACCTTCTTTGCTTCATCTGACAGCCTAGGGCATTCTTTCTTGAATAGCAAGAAATAAATGCGTGCAATAAACTAATCACATATAACAACATAGGACGTTTTGTACCTATTTTCCCATAAGATGTTGAAATATACATGGACCGGGAGCTCCGAAGAGTGCCAATTCAGGTTCATCCCAGAGAAAGCGTTCTTGGTGTAGATGATGTCTAGCAGATATGAAGTCATGTAGAAGGTAGGAGTATCTCCTTCCTTTGGCACCTGAGCTTGCCTTATCCAGGTGCTCAACTGTTTGGAGATGTTGGCACCCTAATTGAAGCCCGTGCCTGAAATGGCGACTGTAAAATCTAGAGGCATCCAAGCAATTTTTCTCCCCATGCAACCTGCAGAGTAGAGCCGTGAGATATATGTATGGTTCTTTGAGATTGACCGTCGGGTACCAGCCGACAATCTGGTTCATGAATTTTTTGTCTTCTCTCCACCATGATGCCATGATTTTGCTGGTATTGTGCGATGCATAGAAGCTCAGAACGAAATCAATGCTCAACTTTAGCTCAGAATCCCTGAGCTTGTAGTAACTCTGAACCTCTGATGGTAGGAATACCCCGATGCATTCACCGTTATCATCGTTAATCAAATATTTTTGTGCATCAACGTGGTCAATAAGCCACTTCAGGAGCTCAATGCAAGGAAAGACCGGAGACTGGCTTGCCACCATGTGTAGATAAGCCTTGTGAATATTTGGGAGGACCTCATCATCGAGCTTCCTTTTATCAGGATCGCTGTGCGGGGTATATTCGAGGGGTTCTTCCTTTTTGATTTTCTTGAACACTTCTTCCCATCGAGGAAATGTTGTCTTGGCTCCAATACTTGCCTCTGTGTCTCCGAAAGCTGGGGGTTGGACAAAGGCCTCCTTGGTGATCGTCTTAATGACGAGCACCAGCTTGGAAGTGAACTCTAATTGTATTGCAACTGCTGGGGAGGAGTCCTCTCCTGCTTCTGATTCTTGCATTTTTGGGGCTCTCGATGATTTCATGGTGGAGGGCTTCTTCGAAGGCATTGTCCCTGCAATTAAAAATTCCCTTTAAACATGTATACAGAGTAGTGTTGGGTGAGGATATATAAAAATGGAACATAAGAACACCATTAGTGGATACATACCTGTAATGCTTGCTAAGATAATTGTTTAATACTCACTAAACTTTGGACGTTTCCTTCAGACTGTTAGCTTCGCTCTTCTGTTTGTTCTGAATTTATTGTTGTGCAGAATAGGATCATACACAATGACTCGAACATGATATAACTGGAGAGGTACTACTAGTCATATCAATTAGTTAATACGAGTAATGAATACAGATTCAAAATAAACTACTATTAGATTTCTGCAAATAAATCTTAACTGGTTGACGACGGAGGCACGGAGGAAGATGCATTGTATCAGCGAGTTTAACGGTTTCTTTTGATTTGCACACGAATTAGTAACTAATGCATGATCCATGCATTAACTACTAGCTTTGAACGTGGCGTACCTGACACATTTAGGGGTTAAACGTCTCGTCACGTCACATCACTTCGGCGTATAGATCAGGGATCGACTATTATTTGAGTGTATACTTATATTGATATCCTCTTGATAAAAATTCCAACGCCGATGATATCGGGGTTGGTGATTGGGGAAAGTTTAGGTACGTAGCTTCTCGACGGGTCCTCATCTTCATGAGCCTTCATCGTTGAAAACGTTTCGAGCATCGACGGTTGGCAGTGTCACTCCTCTTTTTGCGCAATGCTTACTATTACACCTTACCGCTGAAGCCGAATGGATCGGTCTTCGACAAGATCCTTCCAGAGGCTTATTCGTAGAAAATAAATGTTTTCATCGACCGACACCGATGAAGGTCGACACTCGACTACTTTGACTTCTCAAACAGTTTTCGCTACCTTTAACTTTTACCGATGCCGAACTTCTTAAGCGTGTCGGGGAAAATTCTAGGTCGCCGATTCCTTTAGTAGTCGTTAAGTCCCTTTTAGAATTAATATGACTCTTTGTTTTATGTTCAATAAAATATTTAATTAATTCAATCATGAAACATATAAGATAAGCGAAGGTATCAGTTTCATATTGACGTGAAAACAGTCAATGCAAAAAATCGAGTGGTACCCAAAAAACTAGTTCATAACACTTAACCGTTTGTTGATTTTTGAGATCTATCAACTCATCATTCATTAGTTGGGGTTGTGCTTGAAGAATTCTAACTTTAGCTTGCATCACTTGCAAACAAGTTAGCATTGATTGAAGAGTATCTTTGTGAAGTATGACTGTATTATCTTCAACAATGTTTATTAGAGTGTTCAGTAACTCTAATAATTCTAGATTTTGCTCAATTTGAAAAATTAAAATATGCCTCCTTGAACTTCACACTCGCTCACTTGAATTTCATGCTCGCTTGAACTTGCTTTCTTCCAGGAAGTTGAGGGTGTCAGATACTATTGAAAATGCTCCCAAACTTGTGATTTTAAAATTGTTTGAGTTTTAACTACTCAACCTTTTCAATATAGACTCAGGAATAGAATGACACAAGCAAGTCTTGGGTGTCGGATTCAATCGAGAATGCACCCAAAAATTACAATGTAATTCAACTTGATTTGAATTGACACTTATAAAAAACTATTGTAAGTTATAATTGATCTTGAAAAAATAACATTTGCAAGTTTACATTGAATGTTGATTCCAAAGTTGAATTGTTGCTGATTCTAAAGTTGAATTATTCTTTGAGTATGAATGCTTGATGATGCTCTGACTTCAAGTCACGTCCAATTATCATTTGATTACAAGCTTGATTTGTACATTTGCTTTAGTATTCTTTGTCGGTGCTTGATTGTCATTACTTTTGCTTGAATGTATGTGCATGAATAACATTAATTGTGCAAGCTTACATTTCCTTAACTTGTTGCGTACTCCATGTGTGTATCATCGCATGACAAATTACAAGTGTAGTTATGTCAAAATTAGACATAAAAAATTTCATAAAACAACCATGGAAACATTCACCACTGCACATATTCACAATGCCCTTAGACCCCCTTATTCAATTTCGAGACAAGTCTAAGAATAAAGAAACCACAAAAAAAAATTGATTTTATTATAGATATACTTTCTTATAACATTTCCCAAATACAATTAACTCGATATTCTTATGATAAAAAACTTTAGGATATACCATACTCTTATCCAGGCTTCAACCCCTCTACATAATTAAAATTTCTCAATAGCTTATCATTCAACATCTTATTAAGTCACAATGACATAAAGTAATACTGTATGTTAAAAGTATAAAGTAATACCACCCAAACTTACTAAAATATGTATATCCTTCCACCTTTAAAAAAGTGGTTGTTTTTAAACTAGTGCATGCATTTGTCTTTATATGCATGACTTTTTCATTTTGGTAGGAATGAAAAAAAAATAGTTTTAATGCTTTTACAAATGAGATAAGCCATCAAACTTGAAAAACATACCACCCTACAAACCTGTGAGGTGTTTTCCATCAAAGGAGATATTTTAACTTTTCCAACTTCTTGCACATGCTCGGATAGGTTGAAAAAATCGTGGATTAGAATCATTTAACTTTCAACCGATTGCATCCATTGTCAAACCATCAGAGCAATCCAAGTGCCTTCAACGACATGGTAGCTTTTTCCCAATTACAATAGATTCCGTGCCAAAATACACGACTCAAAATAAAACAGGAAAAATGTGCCATACTCAATTTTTGATGGGCTGTAAATTCCGTACACTGTTGTAGAACACACATCGAAGTTTGAATCGCGTCCGTACAATGTATCCGATGTGGCTCTCTTTATTTCCATGATTGCACATCCCAAAGATTATAGATATGCAATTTGTTGGTAGAGGCTATTTCCATGATTGAGCATCCCAAAGATTATAGATATGCAATTTGTTGGTAGAGGCAACAAGGCAATCATACGCAACCCTGGTCCTGTTTTCCCATAATCCCTCATAAAGAACTATAAGAACTCTGATACCAATTGAAGATATAGAAGATAAGAACATGGCTAACTAATTAATTTATTTATACATTGTTTTAGACTCGTCATATTCCCATAATTAATTTATTTATACATTGTTTTAGTCGTCAAAGGAAAGTGTAGAAGAATACACAACCAATGATGCATTCTCATAACTACTAACCGATCGTGCACAAGTTGAAAGAGTCTCGAGCTTGCATTATTGATTCAGACGGTTTTACCTTTTTAAGAGTGATCTTTGGAGTCCCATGGGATAGCATAATTGGTTAAGACGTGCGTATACTCTTCTAGTTTGGGGAGAGGTCACGTGTTCGAAACCTGTGTCCCTTGAGGCTGCGAAGCTTTATCACTCCCATATCAGCCACTATGTGGAGAAATATCTGGGGTGGGTTTCCAACGCAGAATCTCCAATATGGAAAAAAAAAGAGGGTTTCCAACGCGGAATCTCCAACATGGAAAAAAAAAGAGCATCTTTGGACGGTACAACGTTCTACGTACAGTTTGAACCAAACACAAATTGTCACGTGGCATGATCATCCAACAATTTATTTAACAGTCCACCCGAGATATTTCTTGAAAAGGATGACTTCTTTCATATTCAGACCAACTGATAAACAAATTTTCACAAGTTTGAGCCCATGGGAATCTGTGTTGTTCCATCGGGGTAGCATATGCTCCTCTGATATTCACTGTACGCGCTTGATACTTTACTAAATTGGAGTTCATATATTATAGAATGGTTCGAGCTCTGATCGGGTGTTCCGTGAATTGTTGCACTTGCCCTGGCCTTGCATTGGTTATCTTTGCGCACTTTTCGGCCCATGGCGAGTCTTGTTCGGCATGCACCTTGAACACGTCACTCAGGTTGATAAATTCATCGGGGGTGTCGAACTCAGGGAGACCGACATCCTTCATTACTTTATTAATTTTACCCCAGTGTTTCTGGCACTCGGCCCATTGGTCTTGGATTTCTCAGTGTGGGTCCCGGGACATCTTAGCCCAGTACTTGGCAGATCTCTTCATGCGTTCGAGACTACTTTTTCCTACCAACTCTGGTATTTGTTGATCGTCCCATGTGAGGTTGTTTCCTAGGCTCCCAATGGTGTATATTTGTTCAAGAGTGGGCTCTCGAACTTCCTCGCTTTGCCTTGTAGATCCAACCTCTACTTGTCGCTCGTCGAGGATTTGAATATTGGGCAAACTAGAGGTGTCAGGTATAGACTCGTTACTTACTTGCTCGTCGGCCGTAGAACTACCGATTTCCTTTTGTGGAGGTTCGTCACTCGGACCTGCTTCTGCTTCCTGTTCGTCGAACTATCTTGTGTCGAGGCCACCTTTGGATTCTGTTTTCTTTTGTGAGACCTCCTTGTATTGAACCTCGGGATCAGGGGAAGAGGTTTTATCGTTACCTTTTTCCTCTTGGATGCGCATCGGGGTGCCACGAGCGGGATCCGAACTCTCGTCGTCGCTGTATATATGTATAAGTGTGCTCAAGGGATTGGGTGGTTGTGTTTCTATCGACACCCGACCTGTCTCTTGTTGAGTTGTCCCTCCTTTTGAGGGATTGATCAATGATGTTGTGGATTTAGGGTTGCCTAACCCATTGGTGTTATCGGGAACTGTGGAACCGATATTGCTTGACTCTGTCGGGATGCTTCAAAAGGTAGTTGAAATCGCAGGTCTTATGATAAGCTACGGGTCATCTTGCATTCGCTTCATTAGAAGCTGGCTTTGCTGGTACAAGAGTTCCCCCATACCTTTTGTAACTTGCATTTCAGGGGAATCCCTGACTCGTACCAGGGATTCCTGAAAAACTCTCGGCGCTTCAACGTCTTCTTGGGGATTGCTTATTTCTTCACCCGATTCAGATGCTACCGCTCCTTCCCGGGTCCTGAGAATTTCTTGAGCTGTCTTCTCCAAAGTCGTTGCTTTCTCCTCCCAACTCATAGATTTAAACTTGGTTCCTTTAGGATCAACTCTCCTGGCTGCCACCTCATTCCAGTCTTGAGCGTTTTCAGTGAAAATGTCATCTTCGAACTGGTTATGGGCATAAGGCCAACAAGATGATACCTACGATGTGTGCTGTAGGAAAAGGCCCTTGGGATCATGTTTGTGAAATTGACCATTTTGGAATCGAAATTCTAATTGACCTAGCCCGAGTTGCTTAGCATGCGCGATGTCTTTGACCATGCATAAGCCAATATGAACCCATATGGTATGAAGTCCCGCTTCTTTTCTTTTACTAAAGTTGCATTGTATCCTTACAGGATGGTCTAATAACAAATCTCCACTAACACTAGTTGGTCGGGAACATAAATGGGTAGTAAGTGGGGTGCCCTTGTGGCGCCGAAAACCCTGATGTAGGTTTCTCGCTCATCTAAATACCAGTGACCAACTTTGGCTATAACCTTCTTTGCTTCATCTGACAGCCTAGGGAATTATTTCCTGAATAGCAAGAAATAAATGCGTGCAATAAACTCATCACAGATAACAACATAGGACTTTTTGTATCTGTTTTCCCATAAGATGCTGAAATATACATGGACCGGGAGCTCCGAAGAGTGCCAATTCAGGTTCATCCCAAAGAAATCATTCATGGCACAGATGATGTCTAACAGATATGAAGCCATGTAGAAGGTGGGAGTGTCTCCTTCCTTTGGCACCTGAGCTTGCCTTATGCAGGTGCTCAACTGTTTGGAGATGATGGAACCCCAATTGAAGCCCGTGCCTGAAATGGTGACTATAAAATCTAGAGGCATCCAAGCCTCTGAGAACTGGGAGCAATATTTCTCCCCATGCAACTTGCATAGTAGAGCCATGAGATATATGCATGGTTCTTTGAGATTGACCGTCGGGTACCAGACGGCAGTCCAGTTCATGAATTTTTTGTCTTCTCTCCACCATGATGCCATGATTTTGTTGGTATCGTGTAATGTATAGAAGCTTAGAACGAAATCAGTGCTCAACTTTAGCTCATAATCCCTGAGCTTGTAGTAACCCTGAACCTCTGATGGAAGGAAGACCCCAACGCATTCGTCGTTATCATCGTTAATCAAACATTTTTGTGCATTAGCATGGTCAATAAGCCACTTCAGGAGCTCAATGCAAGGAAATACCGGAGACCGGCTTGCCACCATGTGCAGATAAGCCTTGCGAATATTTGGGAGGACCTCATCATCGATCTTCCTTTTATCAGGATCGTTGTGCGGGGTATATTCGAGGGGTTCTTCCTTTTTGATTTTCTTGAACACTTCTTCCCAGCGAGGAAACGCTGTCTTGGCTCCAATACTTGCCTCTGTGTCTTCGAAAGTTGGGGGTTGGACAAAGGCCTCCTTGGTGATTGTCTTAATGACGGGCACCGTCTTGGAAGCGAACTCTAATTGTCTTGCAACTGCTGGGGAAGAGCCCTCTCCTGCTTCTGATTCTTGCAGTTTTGGGGCTCTCAATGATTTCCTGGTGGAGGGCTTCTTCGAAGGCATTGTCCCTACAATTAAAAATGCCCCCCTTTAAACACATATACAGAGTAGGGTTGGGTGAGGATATATAAAAATGGAACGTAAGAACACCATTAGAGGATACATACTTGAAATGCTTGCTAAGATAATTGTTTAATACTCACTGAACTTTGGACGTTTCCTCCGGACTGTTAGCTTCGCTCTTCTGTTTGTTCTGAATTTTTTGTTGCGGAGAATAGGATCATACACAATGACTCGAACATGATATAACTGGAGAGGTACTACCAGTCAAATCAATTAGTTAATATGAGTAATGAATGCAGATTCAAAATAAACTACTATTGGATTTCTGCAGATAAATCTTAACTGGTCGACGATGGAGGCGCGGAGGAAGATGCATTGTATCATCGGGTTTAATGGTTCCTTTTGATCCACACACGAATTAGTAACTAATGCACGATCCATGAATTAACTACTAGCTTTGAATGTGGCGTACCTGACACATTTAGGGGTTAAACGTCTCATCACGTCACATCACTTCGGCGTATAGATCAGGGATTGGCTACTATCTGAGTGTATACTTATATTGATATCCTCTTGATAAAACTTCTGACGTCGATGATATCGGGGTTGGTGATTGGGGAAAGTTTAGGTACGCAACTTCTCGGCGGGTACTCATCTTCATGAGCCTTCATCATTGAAAACATTTCGGGCGTCGATGGTCGACAATGTCACTCCTCTTTTTGCGCAACGCTTACTATTACACCTGACCGTTGAAGCCGAATGGATCAGTCTTCAGCAAGATCCTTCCTGAGGCTTATTCATAGAAAAGAAACGTTTTCATCGGCCGATGCCGATGAAGGTCGACACTCAGCTACTTTGACTTCTCAAACGGTTTTTGCCACCTTTAAATTTTACCGATGCCAAACTTCTTAAGCGCGTCGGGGAAAATTGTAGGTCATCGATTCCTTGAGTAGTCGTTAAGTCCCTTTTAGAATTAATATGACTCTTTGTTTTATGTTCAAGCAATATTTAATTAATTCAATCATAAAACATATAAGGTAAACGAAGGTATCAGTTTCATACTGACATGAAAACAGTCAATGCAAAAGATCGAGTGGTACCCAAAAAAAGAAATGGTCACAGACTTTTTTAGGGTGTGTTGAGTGCTCAACAAATGGCGATTCACTGGGCGAATGCAGAATATTTGTTCCTCTTTCGTTTCCCTTAAGGTATTACAGAATCACAAAGTAGATATCTATTACATTTCTTTTATTCGTATTAACTGAGGTTTTTTTTTTCTTCCATAATTTATTATTGGAAGTATTGTTTTAGGGCTTGGCCATTCACTGGGAGGGCATGAGGTTCCCCCCTCAGATTCTGCAATCGGTAAGTGCCTGCCCCAATCTTCTTAGCCACCTGGAAAGGTCCAAGCCACAGGTTATGAAACTTAGAATGTTTCCCTTTCGATTCATTTGCTTTGTCCCACTTCAGGACTAAGTGTCCTACCTCAAAGTTCTTTTCTTTAGCCTTATGCTTATCGAATCACCATTTTACTATCTGTTGGTGAGCTAGGAATTTTGACTTAGCCTTCTCTCTCTCTTCTTCAAGCATGAGTAGAGTATTGATTCTTTGTTGCATGGCCAATGAGGGTTACTCGTTGGAATCTTGGGTCAATTGAAGAGATGGCAGATAGAGCCCGTTTGGGAGGATGGCTTCTTGCCCGTAGACCAAAAAGTATGGGGAATTTCCTATGGCTTCTTTGGGTGTGACCTTATCGGCCCATAGGGAATTATGAAGTTGATTATGCCAATTTCTTTGGTTACCTGTAACTGTCTTCTTTAATATCCTTACTAGGTTTTTATTAGTTGATTCTGCCACACCATTGCCTTGAGGGTAGTAATTTGCAGAGTACTTGATTATGATTCCTTTGTCCAGAGAAAACTCGGTCAATAGGGTAGAGGAGAAGTAAGCTGCATTATCAAAGACCAGAATAGAGGGGACACCAAACCTTGTGATCAGTTGTTGTTCTATAAATTGGATTACTACCTTCTCATTTACATGAGTCAGAGGGATGGCCTCTGCCCATTTTGTGAAATAGTCTGTGGAAGTAAGAATGTACTTGTGCAGTTTTGAAGAGGTAGGCATAATTTATCCTATGATATCCAACCCCGACTGCTCAAAAGGCCTCGAGGCAGTCACAGGATGAAGTGGGACTACTGCCCTTTTCTCCTTTCCAATGCTTATTTGACAAGTCTTACAGTTTCTAGCGTAAGTATGAGCATCCTTGAACAAGGTGGGCCAGTAATAGACAACTCTTAGAATCTTTATCACTTTCCTCCAGTGGGGCCGTCATGGAGTTCCTTTAGCACTTTGTCAATGTCTTCTCGTTCGAGACATATCAGTAGTACCCCATCATAGTTGATCCGGAAGAGCACCAAATTTATAAGGTGATACTATGCAGATTTTAATCTTAGGTCTCTCATTTCCCTAGGGTTGAGGTTATCGGGAAAAGTCCTATGATGTAGAAGATAAGTTAAATCCTTGTACTAGAAGCCTTGTCCCGGGGATATGTATGCTACTTCGCCACACCATAGTGCTATTTCATTTTCCCACCCAGAATCTTCAATTGCTTGATCCTGGGCTTCGACTTCGAGCTTGCACAAACCTTGTCCTTTTACTAGTTTGGTAGGTTTTATATCTAGATCAAATTCCTGGACTAGTGCCATCCAATTCCCTCTTCTTTCCCCCATTTCTTGTTGGGTAAACATGGATCAGACCGCAGGGTGTGGCATAATCATCTTAGTTTGATTCTTGAGGATGTAAGACCTAAAACGCTTTATGACCTTATAGACCGTGTAGGCATGTTTGTCTATGGAAGGATAATTGAGCTCAACTCCTTGAATATTGGTACTCATAAATGACACTGGGGCTTCGTTGTTTTCATCATCCTTCTGAGTCAAAACCACAGCTAGTGATTGGTTGGAGGTGAAAGTATAAAGGTTAAAGTCTCTATTGAAATTGGGACTTTGTAACACCAGAGCCCGGGATATGGCAGCTTTGATATTGTTGAAAGCATCTTTTCGTTCATCATCCCACTTAAATTTGGCATCCTTGCGAATCATCTTTTGTAAGGGTTTGATGATTTTGACGAAGTCGAGAGTGAATTTCCTCACAAAATTGATTTGCCCGAAAAAGGACTGCATAGCTTTGTTGTTATGGGGTAGAGGAAGTTGAGCTATGGCCTTAATCCTTTCGGGGTCTATGCGAATCCCGACTTGAGATATAACGTGACCTAAAAGATTACCTTCCTCGACACCAAAGATAGTTTTCTCAGGGTTCAGAGATATACCATATTTATGACACCTTTCAAAAATCTGAGTTAAGTGTGGGATGTGTTCTTCTCTATTCTTCGAATAGACTGTTACGTCATCTAAATATAGTACCACACACTTATTGATAAGTCCCCGAAAGGCCACGTCCATGGCCCTTTGGAAGGTTGCTCCTGTGTTGATTAGCTCGAAAGGCATGTGTTTATAAGAAAAGGTTCCCCATTTGGTTCGGAAAGTGGTTTTCAAACAGTATTCCTCTGAAACCAACACTTGGTTGTAGCCTACGAAACTGTCTAGTAGAGAGAAAATCTCAAAGCCCGACACGGTTTGCAAGAGTTGTTCCATTGGTGGGACTAGATAATTGTCCTTTTCTGAAGCTCTCTTGAGGTTTCAAAAATCTACGCATAGTTTGATTTCTCCTGACTTTTTCCTTACCGAAACAAGATTTTCCACCCAGGCGGAATGCCTAACCTGGAAAATTATATTCACATCTAGAAGCTTCCTTAATTCCTGATACATGAGAGGTTCTAGGGATGGGTGATGCTTTCAGAGATTTTGCTGAAAAGGTTTCACTTCAGGTTTCAACGGGATGGCATGCTGAATAATGTAGGTATTATATGTTTTCAAATCCTTATAGGACCACACGAAAACATCCTGGTGTTGTCTAAATAATCTGAGGTAGGCTCTCCTCTCTTCCTTAGATATAGTTTTGCTGAGATTCACATGCTTTGGGTTTTCTGGGGTTCCAAGATTTACTATTTCATGGAGGGGACAAGAGCTACCAGTCTTTGTGTTTTAGGTCCTTTGAATCGTTCCTTTAGATCAAATAGGTTCTCTAAATTAGCTATCCCCTTCAGGATTGTGTGAGCCTTTGATTTATCCATATGTTGTCCTGTCCAGGGATCAGTTTTTGTTGATTTCTCTTGGAACTCTTCATCATCAATAACAATATCTTTGAAGTTGTCTTGGTTGGTTAAGAAGCTTATGATCTGTTCATCTCCCTCAAAGACTTTCCAACTAGAAATGTTATTAGGTACTGATGGTTTGTAGAGCAGCTCTACAGTGAATCGAGAGGCTTCATAATATTCTAAAGGCGACAATCTAGAAGCAGCTGTGGCCAAGGAGCCAACCAGAATATTCTTTTCTCTGGGAATTGCAGTGATATTGAAAGCCTCAAAGTGCTCTATTAGCCTATGCACCTCCTGTTGGTAGTTCTTAAGATGAGGTGAATTGCAATGTATAATATTTCTCACTTGTCTAATAATGATTTCAGAGTCTCCGAAAACTTTCAATTCCTTGACATCCAAATCTATGGATTTCTTTAACCCTTGTACTAGAGCTTCATACTCGACAGTGTTATTGGTACACTCGAATTCTAGCCTACAGGACAAGAAATGACATTTACCCTTCTGATCGATGAGGATGCACCCTGCTCCTGACCCTTCTTGTGATTTAGATCCATCAAAATAGAGGGTCCAAGTTTGTGAATGACAATCGCTCCTTTCTCTTCCATCACCAATTTTTTTTCTCTGATATTTTCTTTCACAAGTCCTAGCACGGGGTTTTGGTAGAAGAGAGAGTCTTTTGTTGGCATCAACGATTCCTCCTGAAAAATAATTTTGGAGTTTTGGGTAAGAAAAAAATTGGATAGGAGAGGAGCAAAGTTATCGAAGTGAGAATCATAGGAATAATTGCCCAATATGGGGAAACCAATAGATGTTGGTTCGTTTGGGGTTTCTAGATCAGTGATCATATGCTTCAGATATCTCTCCCTATCGATTCTGATCATGTTCTTGTATCCCTTCAGTGGTAGCCAAAGGTGTGCCCAGTCTGTACTGAAATATCCGTTTAGATTTTCAGACCAATCTCAGCTCAACAATAGCCCATATGCCTCAGGGATATCCACCACAATGATGTCAATCACCTGCATGAAATTAGGATGTGTCGCTATCCTGATCATCACCTCTTTGAGTTCTCCCATGACCTTAACCTGGGTTATGCCTAGTTGTATGACATGCTTATCACTCTTGAGAGGGACAACACCTAATTTATTACAAATGACCAAGGGAATTACATTAGAAGATGCCTCGAAATCCACCAAACAATTGTGAAGATTCCTGTTGAAAACTTCAAATGTCAAAAGAAAAGGTGGCACAAAAGGCTTCTCCTTCCTACCTTCCGAGTAGGTATTTACGGTTGGTTTTCTTGCCAGATCTATTGGGGATAAATTCTTCTTCTAACCATTGCCTGTGGTCAGGTCTTCTATCGAGCTCAGAGCTTGCAACATAAAGTCTTTTTGCTGAGGAATCCTACATATGTCCATAACTGATATATTATCTTTTAGCTTCTTCAAATATTTGACTACGTTGTAATCCAGTTTGGGAGATTCCTAGGTATGGATGCTTATAGGATTTTTACTCGGGGAAAAAGGTATTTTCGGGCAATCAAGAGTTAACTTACTTTGCGAGGCCCCGGTGGTGTTGGTATCTTTTGAGTCGGGTTGACCCTTACTATGTGTCTGTATTACCGAAACTTATATGGGTTGTTATCGAGACTCAAACAGATCATCCGAAGGCACGATCACTTCGGGATCCCATATCAACATGGTTGTGTCTCGCAGTGGGTCATCCTCTTCCTGATTGGCAATGTTCATGGATGAACTACTTGACTGTTCGGTCAGGGAGACTTCCTCTAGAAAATGATTGGCCATTAAATTCATGGCGTGGACCCATTGAGGGAATTCTCTTTTAGAGTGGTTCTCCTGGTGATAAGTACATAAAGAATCAGATGCAACATTCCCTAGGTCAATGTTTAAGTTGGCTGGGGGAGGTTCAATTGCTTTGAAAGGATGGTTTCTTTTAAATAAAGGTTTATAGGGATTTTGGCTTTGGTTTCCTTCCCCTATGCTTCTCTTCATGTCTATTATCTCATTTGATAATTTCTTAACCATGCGTTGTAGGTCTTCTATATCTCCATTTCCCTTGTCGGGAGTTTGTTCGGTCGGTTTCCCCGACGATCTGGTGAAAAGGAGTCCTCTCCTAGGAGGGGGATGGGTTTCTCTTTTCATCAAAGAGGCCTAGCCTTATTTACATCCTTTCATCTGGAATTCTATCATCTTGGCCTCTTCAAAATTTTCCGCAAGGGTTTGCTTAGCGACTCTTTTTACGAACATAGAAATAGAAGCGGGAAGCACGTTGGCATAAACCTCTATTTGCAACTCTTGAGTTGGTTTCACCGCGGGATGGAATTTGTTTAATATGGTCGTGAATATTTGCTTAAAATATTTGACCCTCTCTTTCGGGCTCATGGTGTCCGCAAACAACTCAACCATCAGAGCTCCCGTGGTAGTTTCCGTCGCAAATTTGTCTAAAAAGTCCTTTTGGAACTTGGTCCAGTTAGTTATGGATCCTACTAGCAGATTAAAATACCACGTGGAAGCCGAGTTCTCAAATGTGTAGGGAAAGTGCCTACAGACTACGTCTTCATGTTGAAAATTCATAAGCCTTATCGTGAGTATGAACTTCTTGATATGATCTTCAGGTGAGCCTGGAGTTTTAGGATCGTACTTGGGGAGCATCTTTTTTGGGTGCCAAGGAAGATTATGTACTCATCCCAGGACAACCACGACGTCTCCGACCAACCAAGGTTGGTTGTCTTGAAGTGGGATTTCCCTTTCCTCCTCATGATCATTATTACCTTCCATATCTTTGAAATCCGAGTTGAGCTCTTCTTCTTCTGAAATATCGTTTGACTCGGAGATCTTGTCGGCTGGTGTTTCAGGTATTAGATCAAGAGGTTCTTGGATTTCGGTAATCATGAAATCTATTAAGTCTTCTACAGAGTGTAAAAAAACTTTTTCTGGAGTGCTAACCACTGGTCTGCTTTGTTTTTTTCTTCGAGGGAGGATGGAAGCTAAGGACAACGCGCCGATTTTCCAGGCGTAGGATCTAGTGATTCTCCAGAATTGATTCACTTCCTCATGAGGAAGGGCGTAAGGTATTTCAGGGTGAAAAGGTTCTTCCTCGGGCTGGGGTGAGTTACTCGCTTCGGGAGTACTCAACAAGTGTGGGTTATCTGTTGAATGACTAGCCATGCATGTGGACGTGTACAAATCTGTAGGTTGTTCGAAACACTATATGAATTATATACTCAACCATTTATTCTCAGGCCCTCCTTCTAGCACCATTTTGTGTTGATGGGGTTTAAATCCCTTGAATCAACAGTAAGAATCAAAATTGCCACTGAGGCCCAATTAGACTCTGTAGCGTTTAATATGGAATGGTTCTCCAGATCTTGCGATCCGACCAGTTTATCGATGGGCTTTGTGTTTTCTTGTGAAGGCTCTTTCTTTAGTTAGGACTGCTCTTTTCTGTATTTTATCTTGGGTGGGGCTGGTATGAGAGATGAAAGCCAGTATAAACCAACTTGACAAGTAACAAGATTGAGTTTTAACTACTGGGAAGAGGCTGAGCTTGGGATAACCTGCTGCTCAAACATGCAGACAATGATTCTATGCCAAAGGGACTTGTACTAATACATTAACCAAATGAACATCCAATTACTGTATGAGAAAACTAATTAACAGAAAGAAAACACATATGTAATCAAGGTCACGATAAGCAAAATAATTCATCTACCATAACATTCATCACATAATAACACAATGATTTATCTTCATAATTGAAGAAAAGAACATCAAATCAATGCACCAGATAACTTGACAACATAATTAATTGCTCTTACTCATTTACTGCATCATTCATGGAGCAGGATATGAAGTAGTTCTTCCCCAAGTCCAATCACATACATCTAATGAAAATAGCTTGTCTTTGGTCTAGAAGGACTTCTCAATTCATAGCAGTCTCAAAATAATTCTTAACAACCAAAAAGAAAGAGTTCTTACAACAACCATCGACCCTGACTAATTGGTTGATGTCCTTATTTATAATATAAAATTCAACCAAAATTAACGGCTAAGTACGGTTTGAACCAAACAAAAATTGCCACATGGCGTGATCATTCAACAGTTTCTTCAACAGTCCACCTGTGATATTTCTTGAAAATGATGACTTCTTTCATATTCATACCAACTGATAAACATATCTTCACAAGTTTGAGCCCATGGGAATCTGTGTTGTTCCATCGGGGCAACATATACTCCTCTGATATCCACTGTATGGCTCGATACTTTACCAAACTGGAGTTCAACTGTTGTAGCATGGTTCGAGCTCTGATAAGATGTTCTATGAATTGTTGCACTTGCCCTGGCCTTGCATCGATTGTCTTTGCGCACTCTTTGGCCCATAGTGAGTCTTGTTCGACATGCACCTTGAACATGCCGCTCAGGTTGATAAATTCATCGAGGGTTCCGAACTCGGGGAGACCGACATCCTTCATTAATTTGTTAATTTTACTCCATTGTTTCTGGCACTTGGCCCATTTCTCTTGGATTTTTTTGTGTGGGCCTGGGACATCTTAACCCAATACTTGGTAGATCTCTTCATGCGGTCGAGACTACTTTTACCTACCACCCGAATGCCATGTCTTTCCTTTTCTCGACTCTGCTGGATTGCCTCAATATATTCGAGTCTCTCTACCACTTGCTATGCCTTTTCATGCCATCGCTCCATCTCCTTGTACGTCATGAGTGCCATGAGAGTGTCCTCCTAGAACTCGACTATGTTCACGGTTAACAGGTGCCTTTCCTTCTTGAACTTGTTATAAACTCCGTTGAACTCACCTTTCAGATACACAACGGTTTGTGTAGCGCTCTTATAGTACTTGGCCATATGGCGCAAGTGCTCGAGATCCTTTAGGGTGGCGGATAATTTATTTTCATCCCTCCTGGATCTATCCTGGGCGACATCAGAGATGGCGTTTCCCACGCCAATCAATTCATACGTATGAGCGTTTGCTGTGTTGATTAAGTTCTCCTCTATGGTAACTAAGATAGAGTGATCCAAGGTGATCCTTCTCTTCTTTGCAGTCCTTTGAATGATGGCCTTTCTCTTTTGATCATAGGATATCGCATAGATGTATGCTACCTCATCTACCGACTCTGGTATCTACTGATCGCCCTATGTGAGGTTGTTTTCCAGGCTCCCAGCAGTGTATATTTGTTCAAGACTGGGCTCTCGAACTTCCTCTATTTGCCTTGTAGATATGACCTCTACTTGTTGCTTGTTGGGGATTTGAATATTGGGCAGAATAAAGGTGTCGAGTATAGACTCGTTACTTACTTGCTCATGGACAGTAGAATTGCCGATTTCCTTTTGTGGAGGTTCGTCACTTGGACTTGCTTCTGCTTCTGTTCGTCGGACTCTCTTGTGTCGAGGCCACCTTCGACTTCTGTTTTCTTTTGTGAGACTTCCTTGTCTTGAACCTCGAGCTCAGGGGAAGAGGTTTTCTCAAGACCTTCTTCCTCTTGGACGTGCACTGGGGTGCCACGAGTGGGCTCGGGACTCTCATTGTCGCTGTATATATGTATAAGTGTGCTTAAGGGATTGGGCGCTTGTGTTTCTATCGACACTCGACCTGTCTCTGGTTGAGTTGTCCCTCCTTTCGATGGATTGATCGATGATGTTGTGGATTGAGGTTTGCCTAAACCATTGGTGTTATCGGGAACCGTGGAACCGAGATTGCTTGACTCTGTCGGGATGCTTCAGACGGTAGTTGAAATCATAGGTCTTATGATAAGGTATGGGTCATATTGCATTCGCTTCATTAGTAGCTGGCTTTGTTGGTACAAGAGTTCCCCCATACCCGTGTAACTTGAATTTATGGGAAATCCTTGACTCGTACCGGGGATTCCTGAAAAACTCTCAGCGCTTCAACGTCTTCTTGGGGATTGCCAATTTCTTCACCTGATTCAGATGCTACCGCTCCTTTCCGGGTCCTGAGAATTTCTTGATCTGTCTGCTCCAAATTCCTCGCTTGCTCCTCCCAAATCATAGATTTAAACTTGGTTCCTTTAGGATCAACCCTCCTGGCTGCCACCTCATTCCAGTCTTGAGCGTTTTCAGTGAAAATGTCATCTTCGAACCGGTCATGGGCATAAGTCCAACAAGATGATACCTGCGATGCGTGTTGTAGGACAAGGCCCTTGGGATCATGTTTGCGAAATCGACCGTTTTGAAATCAAAATTCTAATTGACCTAGCCCGAGTTGCTTTGCATGCGTGGTGTCTTTGACCATGCAGAAGCCAATATGAAATCCATACGGTATGAAGGCCCGCTGCTTGTCTTTTACTAAAGTTGCATTGTATCCTTGCAGGATGGTATGATAACAAATCTCCCCTAAGAATAGTCGGCCGTGAACATAAATGGGTAGTAAGTGGGGTGCCCCCGTGGTGCCGAAAACACCGATGTAGGTTTCTCGCTCATCTAAATACCAGTGATCAACTTTGGCTATAATCTTGTTTGCTTCATCTGATAGCCTAGGGAATTCTTTCCTGAATAGAAAGAAATAAATGCATGAAATAAACTGATCACAGATAACAACATAGGACTTTTTGTACCTGTTTTCCCATAAGATGTTGAAATATACATGGACCGGGAGCTCCGAAGAGTGCCAATTCAGGTTCATCCTAGAGAAAGTGTTCTTGGCATAGATGATGTCTAGCAGATATGAAGACATGTAGAAGGCAAGAGTATCTCCTTCCTTTGGCACCTGAGCTTGCCTTATGAAGGTTCTCATCTATTTGGAGATGATGGAACCCCAATTGAAATGATGGCACCCCAATTGAAGCCAGTGCCTGAAATGGCGATTGTAAAAGCTAGAGGCATCCAAGCCTCTGAGAACCACGAGAAATATTTCTCCCCATGCAACCTATAGAGTAGAGCCATGAGATATATGTATGGTTCTATGATATTGACCGTCGAGTACTAGCCGACAGTCCGGTTCATTAATTTTTTGTCTTATCTCCACCATGATGCCATGATTTTTCTGGTGTCGTGCGATGCATAGAAGCTTAGAATGAAATCATTGCTCAACTCTAGTTTAGACTCCCTAAGCTCGTAGTAACTCTAAACCTATGATGGTAGGAAGACCCCGATGCATTCACTATTATTAGCGTTAATCAAACATTTTTGTGCATCAGCGTGGTCAATAAGCCAATTCAGGAGCTCAATGCAAGGAAAGACCGGAGATCGGTTTTCCACCATGTGCAGATAAGCCTTGCGAATATTTGGGAGGACCTCATCATCGAGCTTCCTTGTATTAGGATCACTGTGCGAGGTATATTCGAGGTGTTCTTTTCTTGATTTTCTTGAACACTTCTTCCCAGCGAGAAAATGTTGTCTTGGCTCCAATACTTGCCTTTGTGTCTCCGAAAGATGGGGGATGGACAAAGGCCTCCTTGGTGATCGTCTTAATGACGGGTACCAGCTTGGAAGTGAACTCTAATTGTCTTGCAACTGCTGGGGAGGAGCCCTCTCCTGCTTTTGATTCTTGTAGTTTTGGGGCTCTCGGTGATTTCCTGGTCGAGGGGTTCTTCGGAGGCATTGTCCATGCAATTAAAAATGCCCTTTAAAAACATATACAGAGTAGCGTTGGGTGAAGATATATAAAAATGGAACGTAAGAACACCATTAGCGGATACATACCTGTAATGCTTGCTAAGATAATTGTTTAATACTCACTTAACTTTGGACATTTCCTCCAGACTGTTAGCTTCGCTCCTCTGTTTGTTCTGAATTTCTTGCTGCGCAGAATAGGATCATACACATTGAATTAAACAGGATATAACTGTAGAGGTACTACCAGTCATATCAATTAGTTAATACGAGTAATGAATGCAGATTCAAAATAAACTACTATCGGATTTCTGCAGATAAATATTAACTGGTCGATGGTGGAGGCACGGAGGAAGATTCATTGTATCAACAAGTTTAACAGTTCCTTTTGATTCACGCACAAATTAGTAACTAATGCATGATCCATGAATTAACTACTAGCTTTGAATGTGTCGTACCTGACAAATTTAGGGGTTAAACATCTTGTCACATCACATCACTCCGGCGTATAGATCGGGGATCGGCTACTATCTGAGTGTATACTTATATTGATATCCTCTTGATAAAAATTCTGATGCCGATGATATCGGGGTTGGTGATCGGGGAAAGTTCAGGTATACAGCTTCTCAGTGGGTCCTCATCTTCATGAGCCTTCATCATTGAAAACGTTTTAGGCATCGACAGTCGGCGATGTCACTCCTCTTTTTGCGTGTCACTTACTATTACACCTTACCACCAAAGCTGAATGGATTGGTCTTCGACAAGATCCTTCCTGAGGATTATTCGTAGAAAATAAACGTTTTCATCGGCCGACGCCGAAGAAGGTCAGCACTCTGCTACTTTGAATTCTCAAACGTTTTTTTCCACCTTTAAATTCTACTGATGTCGAACTTCTTAAGTGAGTCGGGGAAAATACTGGGTCGTCGATTCCTTGAGTAGTTGTTAAGTCCCTTTTTGAGTTAAGATGACTCTTTTTTTTATGTTCAAGTAATCTTTAATTAATTCAATCATGAAACATATAAGATAAGCGAAGGTATCAGTTTCATACTAATGTGAAAACTGTCAATGCAAAAGATCGAGTGGTACCCAAAAAAGGAAATGGTCACAGAATTTTTTAGGTTGTGTTGAGTGCTCAACACGGTCCTCAGAGTACCTTCTCAATCAACGATCAAAATCTTCTCCGGGTCTTCGTACTTTTCCTCCTCCGTTTTCTTTCGAAGTTCTAGATCTGGCATCGCGTGTGCTCCTTCACATCGATGAATTTTGTCGCTTCATATTTCCGGGTTTTGGAAATCTCAAATGTCAAACTCCTGCCTCCCTGTAACTTTCATCCAGAGTTGATAATCCACTGACGTGTGTGTCCTCTTGATCTGAGGGCTACAAATCACTTTGAGAATTTTCCTAGATTGCTAAGATCCTCACCACATCTCCTCTCCTCATCCTACAACTCAGATTCACTTCGGGTGATCTGACGGCTCAAAGATACTTTGGCTATTTCAGTTCTTAGACTGAAACTACAATGTAACTTTCCCCAGAGCTCACGATCTGGTGACAGGTGTCCCGTCAAAGATCAATGGCTCTCGGCTCTTCAGGCTTCAGCTGTTTCAACACTTCAACCTCCACCTTCCCTTCGATCTTCCAACCTGTTGACACGTATTCCCTCTGGATGCAACGGTCTAGATCCATTCTGGCCCTTTGAGTCTCCGCGCTTCGAGAATCTCAAGTTTCAAACCTTGAGAGATTCTCTCTCTTATGCATGCGAGCGTTAAGACTCACCCGCCTTCCCTTGATTAGACGATTGTCGATCCATCACGCTTAGATCCAATGGATGGGAATTTGTTCTTTCCTTTTCACTCCTTCTGTTTGCTGGACGTATATCCAACGGTCCAAGTTCTTCTCTACAGCTGATCAGATGGTTGTTGTCGCTCCTCCTCCTGAGATTTTGACCTTCTTCCAACTTGGAAGATTTAGTCCGCGTTCAAAGATCTCAGCCTTTGAACCTTCTCCTGCGAACCCAACTCCTTTGGGTCTCGCTTACACTCTTTCAAGTGTTATCTCTTCTGAGCTTATGGACTCAAAACAAGTCTGACTCCTACACACTTTTTGCATTATTCCTCATGAGCTTGATCTCCTCAAAGATTTTTGATCTCCCACACACACCTTGCGTTCTCGGGGTTTCATCAAACTCAAAATCTGAAGGATTTCTTGAACAAGAAATACTTCTCGCCTACCTGGCGTTCTTCTGCTCGATGCACTCCCTGCAGAGATTTTCCTCACAGAGTATTCAACAACCTTGTTTCTTACTGAACTCAACTTGGAGTTCTTTTGTGCACACTTGCACCGGCTCAATGACCACCTGACAGAGATCTACATAACCTTCAATAGTTCTATCTCCCTATGCATTCTCTACACAGTATTACCTCCAAGGTGTTCAATAACCTTTAAGATCCCTTTGAGTTTGAAAACTATCCTAGTATGCCCTCCTGGCATGTTATCCTTTGAACTCAACAGAGAGATTTAGATGCACACTCCTTGTGTTGGCTACAAAACTTCCACATTCTGTTGTGCACTCCTTGAACAGCCTAAAGAACTCAGAACAATATAACATAACTCAATGAAGATAAAATAAATCTATCTTCATGCTGTAAATAAATCTTATCATATATCTACAACATTCATTCATGAAACACATAAACGCCCGATATGCAAGAAAAACCGTTTTTCTATTATCTCTGTGTGTCTATACAGATGTTGACAAAACTGGACTGCAACAGAGTCCCAATTCTCTCTAGATCTCTCCCTAAGAACTATTCTACCTCCTAAGGCCTCTCTACCCAGACCTCTTTATCATTCTCTGTCTATCTTCCTTATGAAATCTGATACAATATCTCCTTACAAAAGAGGGGCTCTGCGAGCTCGTCCTCTCTCACCTAACCTCATCTATTACATTGAAGTTTTCATAAATGTTTACCCAGACCTGACCACGATCTAGGCCTGCTACAAGAAACCTTTTAAATGAAATCCAACCACTACCTATACAAAGACATGGCCCAACATTTAAAACCTTACAACACAAAAATATGTATAGGATTATTTCAAATTAAAAAAAATGGGAGGTTTAATGCCTCTCCCTTTCTCCATTGCGCATTTGCATGTTGGTGCATTTGCTGAGGTGGAGCGATGCTCCTGCATCATACTCCCCTGCTAGGAAGAACATGAGATCCTACTCATGAGCTCCTCTTCCCCAGTGTGTAAGTCCACCTGGATCCCAAATTCTCTTCTAGAGTTGTCCTCTTGATCCTCTCCAGCTATGTTGTTGCTGCTGCTTCTTTTTCTTCTTCTATTTCTTCCCTGCTGCTATGGTAGGTTCTCTTCTGTTCAACTCTCCTTTGTTGACTGCTTCTGCTGACCTCAACATTAGCTTCATGATCTCTTATATTACTCTGTCTAGTTGCTCCAGTGGCTGGTTGTAACATACCCACTACGGAAATGCAATTTGTTTCGGCCTTTTTCTTCTGATCTCCGAGGAACAGACTTCCCCAAATCCCTACGAGGCTTGATACAGACCCTGCTATCCCTTGACCGCACTCATATGATCAACGGCTATGACCACAAGCCTTATCGGGGAGGTGCTCCTTGGCTTTCATGATTCGGGAAATCACGATACATATGTTTCCCTTTCTCTCTTGTCTTTTGAAGGGCAGAAACCCAAAACGGGTCTAACCGCTTAACAAGGTTAACAACAAGCCAGAATAAGTTTTGGGTGTTCTACCCTTCAGGGATTCGCATATCAGGATTTCGGGATATGCGATGTCAGGGGGATCTCGCACCTGGGTTTCCCGGGAGCCAAAACTCCGAAGCCTACATACATGTATGTATATATGCATATATATATTGCTCAGTCTATTTCGGGAATTCACACATAGGGTTTTCGGGATATGCGACGACAGGAGAACTTACCGTTGGGTATCCTGGGTGCCTAAACACGGAAATACCACATCTCGTCCGCACTATTATTATTTCATGGTTTCACACTTCGGGCTTTCGAGACTGGCGAGTATAAGAGAAATTGCCAATAGGTATCTTGGGTACCGAAATACCGAAACACCCAATATTATTCATGCTAAGCCATTTCGACGTTTCTCCTTTCGAGATTTCACATCATGTGGGAACAAGAGGTCTCGCTCCTAGGTTTCCCGGAGGCCGAAAACTCCGAGTCATCAAAACTCTAAACCTGCTCCACTATTTTCGGGGTTTCCTCCATCGGGATTTCGCTAATCAGGATTTCGATATTGGCAAATACATGGGGCCCACACTTGGGTACCTTGGGTGCCGAAATATCAAAGTATGATAACTTCTCCGCACCCTAGCTTTTCGGGATGTCACAAGTTGGGATCTTGGTACTTGCGAGTACAAGGGAAACTTACCCTTGGGTCTTCCGGGTACCAAAACGCCGAAATGCCGAACCAAGTCATACTATTCCAATTAGGGATCTCGCGAGTCTGGGTTTCGTATATCAGAACCTCGCTATACAAGAGGTCGAAGATTCACACTCCTCGACTACCCGAATGCCCAAAAGACGATACACCCACTCTTCATACACTTGACCAATTTGGGGTTTCGTGAATCAGAGTTTCGCGTTGTGCACAAACGGGAGGCCTCACACCTAGATCTTCCGGGAGCTGAAAGTCCGAAGTACTAACTCTTAACCTACACATCTATTTCAGGATTTCCTAAGTCAAGATTTCGGGAGTCGTGAGGACAAGGGATCTTACCCTATGATCTCCTGGGTGCCGAAAAGATGGAACGATTACCGACTGCCACGTGTGCTCTACAGCTGGATGGTCCAGGTACTACCATGGGTCTTGGGATCGACAGTCCCGATTTCTTCGTTACTTGCAAAGGTTAAAAAGGGGTTGAGGCATTATCACCTGCATTCTTTCATTCGGTTTTACGGTTGTAACCGACCTCAGATCCTCCGAAAGGATCTCATTCATGCATTTAGCAAGAGGAAGGGTATTGAACCTCCGAAACATCACAATGAATCATGCTATGTTCATTTCAGGGTTTCTCTAATCGGGATCTCGGGGCTGGTGAGTACCAGGGAACTTACCCTTATGTGTCCCGGGTATCGAAACACCGAAATACCGAGCTCTAAGAGACCCACTCTCTCTCATGCAGGGTTTTCAAACTTAAGTCTTAAAGTCCTTCATCGGGTTCCTGGGCAGATTTCCACTGGGTTTTATGACCAAACTGAGAGGTTTCCTCAGATCCCTGAGCTGTTAACGTCTGTGATAGATAATAAGAAAATTCAAGATTTTACCATGGCGGTAGTTCTTTCGGGGAACTTACCCCGACTCTAGAGTGTAAGGGAACAATCCCAAAAAGGGTATCCTTGTGGGGAATCTATCCAAGGCACCATGAGAGGTAATTAACAGGAAAAAATCTCCCAAGAGCAGACTTGAAAGATGAATTCGTTCAAATACATAGATATATATATATAAACCGAATGTGTTTGTTCTGACATAAGCATGCAACCACCATTTCCGATCACAACACCATGCAAACATTTCTACACAGAAATCATTCATAAGTGTTCAAACCATGAGCATATATTCCAAAATATTCAATGCAAGACACAAGATATAAACACTTATCAGAAAACACCAGGTGATGCAACTGCTGAGAGGGGTGCTCATTTTCACCCAACCGTAGGCTCAATGACTCCGAATGGATTTACCACTAGCCACCCCCGAGCTAGACCACAATGCTTGAGACTCTCTGTCTTTGTTCTTTAGTGACCAAGAATGAAGGTTAATCTACTTCTTCTTTGCTATCACTCACTCTGTATTTTGTTCTAGAGTTCTTTCGATCTCCTCCTGCGATCTCTCCCTCGCATCCCC
>ML802711.1:109482-142384 GCA_009831015.1 Picea engelmannii | reverse complement strand
TATCATATTCATGTTTGAATGCCATAAGCTATATTGAGATTGTCCCATTGATCCACATTCACAAAATACAAAAACATTTATTTCTTAAGTTACCAAGCACCTCTGGTCTGCAACCACAGAGGGTTTCTTGGAGTGATAACACAACTGAAGTGTGAACTGAAAGAGAATATTCTCCAAGTGGAATATTCTCTCCTAAAATATAGGAGATTGGATAATGACTAATTATGACTAATAAACAAATAAAAACCTTAGGAAAAGGAAATCCTAGGTGTGTGTGAAGTAACTCCAACACCCCCCCTGAACATCACTATGGTGAAAATAAAGATTGGGTCCTGACAACGAGGCCATGTTAGGTACCCAAGTACAAAAGATACACTGAAAATAAGTGAGGAAAGAGGGAAAACCTCATGGGAAAACCCCCCCTCAAGGTACAATGTATGTAAAAAAAAAAAAAAGAACTACAGTTGCTAGGCAACTGTATCCTTCACTCCAAGACAACCTCACAGAGAACCCCTCGTGTAATAAGTCCCAGATGTAGTGCATGTGGATCTCAATGTGCTTCGTCCTCTGCCTCTGAACTGGATCTCTGCAGAACTTCAGAGTAGTTGTCACACTAGATGACGATCGGCCGATGAAACTGAATGCCCAACTAAGTGAGAAAATGTTGTAGCCACATAGCCTGAATGCTTATGTTAACTACCCCTCTGTACTCTTCCTCAGCTGAAGATAGAGCAATGGCAACTTACTTCTTGCTTGACCAAAAGATAGGCCCAGAACCAAGACTGAGTGAGTAACCAGATGTGGACTTGCGATCAATGTTATCGCCAGCCCTATCGGAATCAGTAAAACCAATGAGATCTAATGTAGAGTCTGTTGCATAATGAATTCCAAAGGTGATGGTGCCCTATACGTATCGAAGGATACACTTTGCAGCTTTCCAATGTAGCTCATGCGGCTCCTGCATGAACCTGGAAACTGCGCCAACTTCATATGAGAGGTCTGGTCTAGAGTGTGTGAGATAAAACAAGCTCCCCACTAGATGTCTGTACAGTGTGCTATCAACCAATGGAGTCTCCCCGCCATCCTTGAGTTTGACTCCTAATAGGAAAGGAGTCAGAGCATACTTGCAGTCTGTCATGTGAAATCTCTCAAGGAGATCTCATGCATACTTGGCTTGAGACAGTTTGATGCCTGATGCATCCTGACTGATATCAAGTCCAAGGAAGAAGTGTAGTGGACCCATGTCCATCATCAAAAACCTGTCATGAAGAATCCTCTTGATTGCAGCAATCGATGAAGTCGAGCAACCGATGATCAACAAATCATTGACGTACAAAACTAAAAGTAGAAGTGAATCAGCCATCCTGAGCATGTATACATTTGGGTCTGATTTACAATGTACAAAGTTCTGTGACAATAGGTAGGAGTCCATCTTGGCATACCATGCCCTCGGAGCCTACTTGAGGCCATGAAGTGACTTCTTCAGTCGACAGACCAAAGATAAATCCTGCATAAATCCCTGGGGTTGCTCCATGTAGATATCCTTAGAGAGATCACCATGAATAAATGCATTCTTCACATCCATCTGATGGACTTCCCATCCCTTGGCTGCCGCAATGGCAAGGGCCAATCGAATGGAATCCATATTTTCTACTGGAGCGAAGGTCTCATCATAGTCAATACCATGAACCTGTTGAAAGCCTTTGGCGACAAGCCTGACTTTGTATCTGTTGATCTGTCCATCCACTGTTCTCTTGGTCATGTAGACCCATGTGCATCTGACAAGTTTCCTCCCAGAAGGAAGGGGAACCAGATCCCAAGTCTGGTTCTCGAGGAGGGAGTTGTACTCCTCCTGCATGGTGGATTCCCAAAAGGGATTTCCAACAACCTCGCCATAAGGTTGTGGATCTGAAGACTGAACCAAGAAAAGATGCCTCGAAGGCAATGGTTCAGTGGTAGTGAGTGAAACAGGAGGCTCCTCGAAATCAGATCGAGTCCTCCTAGTATCGGTTGGATCACCAACGAGATCCCCTACATCCTGAAGAGTAGTCTGTGCCCACTTGGGCCTCTGCAACTGCATCTAGATGCTCTGACTCTGCATATGACTGTACTGACTCTGAATATGAATATGAATCCTCTAAGTCATCTTAATCATAACTCTCATATAAATAAGAGTCGGCATGTGCATGCTCATCATCTCTAACAGGTGGAAGAGTGAAGGTGTCTACATGCGGCTGCAGAGGTACATGCGAGACACTTTCCCCGAATTGGACACTACACTCAATGATGTTTCAGTCTGAGGAAAGATCAATAAGCCAATATCCCTTCACACCGTCAGCGTATCCAACATAAATGCACTCAGTGCTATGTGGATCAATTGCCTTCCTCTTTTCAGAGGGAATCCGGGCCCATGCACGGGAACCAAAAATACGAAAGTGGGTCACTTCTGGTTTGAGGCCACTTCAAGCCTTGTAGGGGGTCTTATCCTTGACAGATCTATGGGTAGATCTATTTTGGATGTATGTTGCATAGTTAAGTGCTTCGGCCCATAGTCTCTGTGGTAGTGACTTTGCATGCAACATGCAAGATGCCATCTCCTTTAGAGATCGGTTTTTCAGCTTGGCAACTCCATTTTGTTGCGGAGTGTAGGGAACTGTATGCTACAACTGAATCCCTGCCTCATGGAAAAGATTGTGGATCTCATGATTAACATACTCTCCCCCATTATCAGTTCATAGGACTTTGATCTTCTTTCCAGACTGTGTCTCAACCAAATCTTTGAAATCTTTGAGGTGTTGAAAGACCTCGGATTTTTTCCTGAGAAAGTAGATCCAAGTAAAACGTGAGAAATCATCAACAAAAATGAGAACAAACCTCTCTTTGCTGATGGATGGATGCGGAAAAGGACCCATGAGGTCACTGTGGATCAGATCTAAAGGTGCAGAAGCTCATTGAGACTTTCCTTTGACGAATTTCTCTTGAGGGTGTTTTCCGAGAACACATCCCTCACATACTCCCTTGGAGAAATGGATGTCTGGTAGACCATCAACTAATATGTGATTTCTAAGTTGTTGCATGTATCTGAAGTTCAAATGTCCAAACCTTCCGTGCCATATCCTACTACTTTCATCAGCATGAGTAAGAAGTGAAGCAGAATCAGGTTCAATGAATTCAGAAAATGTATACAATCTAGACTGATGATTTACCTCACTGGTAGAAACCTTGGAGTTGGTTTTCATGTTGTAGATGTCCAAAGCATTTGGTGTGAATATGACTTTCTTTCCGGTGCTGGAATTCATCATTTGATACACAAAGAGAAGGTTGACAGAAAGCTTGGGAACATGCAACACATTCTCGAAGCTTCCATTGGTGAGTTCAATCCTTCCTTTGCCGATGAATTCAATAGAAGAGTTGCCCCCCATCAGAATAGGAGGACCTTTGCATGCATCCAAAGAAGAATAGTCTACTTCTGAGGCAACCATGTGATGTGATTCTCCTGAATCTATGATCCAAGCATCGCGAGAGGAGTTGATGGCAATCAACGCATAGCTAGAATTGCCTTTCTTGGAATTCAGATCTTTTGGCTTCTTCTTGTTTGCACCCTCGGGGATGCGATCTCCAAGGTTGTTTTGCTGAAGTATCTGAGACATCAGATCTATTTTTTTTTGCATGCATACGGATTTCGAATGGAATCCTTTGTGACAGTACATGCATTTCTCTCATGTTCTTCCCTTTTCTCCTTTGGATCCGGAGGCATCGGTGAAGGGTTTTGTGTACCCTTCCTTCTTCATATGTGCATGAAATTTCTTCTTATATTTATCTTTAGATTTTTTATATTTGTGGCTTCCATCATGCACAGTGAGTGCATGCGCCCTTGGGCCTTTGATTGCGCCCATGTTTATGACTTGGTTTTCTCTTGTGTCAAGGATTCAATAAAGTCCTCAAGAGAAGGCATCTTCCAAGTGGCTCTAGAGGTGAACCTGACAGTATCAAATGTAGATACGAATATTGAGAATGACCAATCTTGGAGAGAATGGTGAGAAGCATTTGTTTCTCCTCCTTCGATTTATCAACCCCGCAAGCTTTGAGTTGCAACAGTAAATCCTTGAATTTTGTAAAGAAATCTTGGATATTCTCGAAGCTTTTTGGATCCAATGTGAGCAGATCCACCTCCAGCATGTGTCCCCTCATCTCATCCTATTTTCCAAATAGCCCTTCCAAGATGGTCCAATCTTCATTGGGAGTCTTACAGGAAGATATATGAAAAAGGAGACCGGGAGAAATACAATTGCAAATTGTTCCGAGTGCCTCATCCATGCGATTTAAGTACTTGGATTTTTCTATGGATGATGTCGATTCTGTATCTGTATTCATGGTTAACCTATACAACCCTCTGGATCGGAGATGTATGGCTATTTTCTCCTTCCATGCAAAATAGTTGTAAGGTGTAAGAATGAATTCTTTTTGGAATTCCATCTTTCGCTGTCTTTGATCTTTTGTACCTGCAAAAAATTTTGATGTAGCTTTTGCTTAGCAGTCCGTCGGCTCTGATACCATGTAAATGTGTTGACCTACACATAATAGATCTAGATAAAAAATGATACACACATTTTCAGAGGTAATTGGAAAAAGAAGAAGAAGGAGAGAAAGAATTATCATTAACCGTTGTGAATAATGAATAATTTACACATGATATACTCTGTATAACTCAATGAGTTCGACTTGAGGTAAACCAAGTCATCATAGTGGTGGTCTAGAGTGATATGGACACACACTAGAAGTTACGAGAGTGAACTGCCACCTATTCTAGTCTCTCAGGAAGTTACAGGAGTGAACTGCCACCTAGTTGTGTTAACTAGTCAACTAGTCTTCAGTTAACTGACTGAACAGAAAGTAGTGAGGAGTTAACTCAAGGAATCAAGGCTAATGTGCCACTTTGGTGATGATACCAAGGCAAGGTCGAATTAGCATGGTGATGATCCCAATGCAACATCTAAAATCAACTCAACTAGTCAAACTGAAGTGTGAACTGAAAGAGAATATTCTCCAGGTGGAATATTCTCTCCTAAAATATAGGAGACTAGATAATGACTAATTATGACTAATAAACAAATAAAAACCTTAGGAAAAATAAATTCTAGGTGTGTGTGAAGTAACTCCAACATGAGTCTATCTCTGTAAGATTGAGGAAAACTGACATTAATCTGGTCATGTGCTGAGAGGCACCACTATCCACAAACCACAACTCAATGTCCTCGAACACTAGGCATACACTGCCTACGTGACCAACCATGAGAGAGAAATCCTTCTCAAATTTCTCAGCAAAATCTGCAACCTGAGCCGGTGTTGCCACCTCTGATTCCAGTTTCTTCTTCTTCTTGTTCGAACATTGACTAGCATATTGGCCAGTATTGTGACATGCAAAGAATTTCACCTTGCTCATGTCCTTCTTCTTCTCATTTCCCTTTACCATAAGAGAAACGTTCTTGTCGTCTACATCATCCAATACCTTTTCCTGAGTCCCCTCCCAGATCTCCTCCTGCATAAAATCATCCCACAATCTACTCCAATCAGGGAGCTTCTCTCTCCCCACCACACAATTGACGAAAACCTCCCACTCCTTGGTGAAGCCTTTGAGGGCTATCCACACCAACTCTGAGTTAGGAATGACTTCTCCAATAACTGCCAACTTGTCCTTCACCTATACAACCCAGGTGAGGTAGGTGGCCACACTCTCTCCTTTGACCATCCTAGCTCCACAGATCTTATCTCGAAGAGCCATTTTCCGATTCTCGTTCTTAGCCTCATACAAGCCTTTCAGTGAAACCCACATTCCATTGGTTGTCTTCTTCTCAGCCAAGTGTGGAATAAGGTGGTCTTTGACCCCATCTAAGATGATTCTCTGAGTCTTGGCTTCCCTCACCTCATGAACATCAAGAGCTATGGGATCTGAAGCAGGTATAGGCACAATGGTGTTCGCAAACGACCACAATTTTTTCTCCTTGAGAACATTGCTGATTCTAACCTTCCACTGCAGGTAGTTGGAGACCCCCTCCAATCTATCTTCAAACCTGATGCTGGAAGTCATCTTTGTCCTCTTGACAAAGAACCTTTTTCTGCCTTCTTCAAGCAAATGTACCAACAAATCACTTGTTGTCCCAAGTGCCAAATTCTGCCCACTGAACTTCAGAGCACCTGCTCTGATACCATGTTGAAATTAGTTCATAAATTCACTAAATTATACCCATATTTCAGCCTCCAATTAAGTCATAACAGCCAAGCATTAAATCTTTTACTAGTTGCACTTAATGAGCATAAACACTAAATAATGTAGTTCTGAAACTAAATCTGCAACGGAATCATTTACTAACCATGGACAAAATATCCAATATGCACCATGAAAAATTCTGGGAAAACCCAAGAAGAATAACACAAAAAAAATGACATAATTGAGGAGAAAGTTTCTTATTCAGCTTTAGGAAAATTTCTGAGTTACAACAACAACTTTAAATCAGCATTAATCATCTGTACTTTCACTCTAACTGAACAAAAACAACATATAAATCCATAGTAGCACAGTGTGAAATCAAAAAATGATTTCCGGTACAATCTGTACGGACTATACAACCACCAATATCAAAAATATGCCTCGGCTTTTGTACCCAGAAAAGGTGCAGATCCATACCTTGTTGTATGGATTTATTTGTTGCAGTAATACACCTCGAAATTCATGCCAATACACAATAGAAATTTTTGTGCTAAATGTAGCTGCAAAACCCAACATAAAATGTTGTACGACCTCCTCCAATCTGTACTGTATGGATTCCTAGATATATGACCTCCTCTTTAATGTTGAAATTGTCTATAAGTGTGTGCCAATCCTCCTAGGGATGCATGCCAACTTCTAGTTGTTGAAACTCTTTCCCTCCAAGAAAAGAAAATTCCTTGGGATGCATGCCCCTTCACCTTCCCTCAAGCTCTCCTCAACAAGTGTGCCCTCATCTCCTAATGAGATGCCTTTTATCAATTTTGAATTGTAACTCCTCTAACCCTTGATCTCCCTCAAGTGACTCTTAACTTACCCTTGAGATCAACGGTCATGATTTAATCATTCGTTGAGATCACTTTAATTAATAAAGTGACCCATAACATCATAAAGTCACTTTTACATTTCGAAATTAAAAGACTCAACTTTATAAAATCACTTTATAATTATAAAGTCACTAGGAGATAATTTGCTTGGTCACTTCCGCATGCTGAGCGTTGCCAATGCAGAAGTACCTCCAAGCTACCAAATCTCAACAACATTCCCAACTATCTTCCCTTATCCTAGTAAGATCTGAAAATGTTTGAGTAAGGTTCTTCGTACCCTTTCCTCAACACCCTTCTCTTTATTATATGTTGTAACTTGTGTGGTAGTGCCCTACCCTTCATGGACCACCCTAGTTAGCATTCCATTTATCATTTGTTACCCATGTTGTGATTATCCATATGCATGAGAACCTTCATATATCCCCACCATGACTAAAAGTTGAGACCTCATTTTTCTCTCTTAATCATTTTTTGTCCATGTCCTGAAGGGGTTCCCGTTACTTTTATGTTTCTTTATAGTTGCATATGCTTATTGTTGCTTATGTCATGGTGCATGCTGCTAGTTGTTGTTAACTTTGATATTTATTACCACCATTACAATCACTCTTGACCTCTTGTCGTTTGCATTGATTTGCCTTAGTTTTGTGACCCTTAACCCTTGGAGAAAACTGCTATGAGTGGACATTACCTACTCAATACCTTTTCCATACATGATTTTCATAGGTCTATTCGCATGCACTTGGAATGTAGTTGCATGCCATTGATCCACTCATTTTCTCCATTGAGCATGCTTTTATCTCTTTTCATGCTCGTAAAAAAATGAAAAAGACACTTTCGAGCATACTTTTCTCTCTTTTCCATGCTTGTAAAAATGTGAAAAAGAAACTATCAAGCATACCTTTATCTCTTTTTCATGCTCATCAAAACATGAAAAATACTCAAAAAACATAAAAAAAAGTGGGGGGAGCCTCGATCGATATTCAGTTATGTGGTAGACTTCAGTTGTTGTCTCCCTTGAACATGGAACATGTTTGTTTCATTGTATTGTAGTTGGGATGTAGCTTTCATAGGAGTTGTATCGTGATTATGAGTCATTTACTCCTTTGACTGATTACTCTTCCAGTCACTATGGATAGTGATTTAATGCCTCATTCATTATTACACTATATCATTGGTCCTCTTCAATCAATGTTGCCAAGTCATCATTATGTCATCTTATATGTTCAAGGGAAGTTAAGCATGAGTTATCCACTATGTAACTTGTTGACCTTTCATGTCGACCATCCTTGTGTAAATTGCACTTGGTAATATATATCTTCACTTAATCTCTTGATTATAGTTTTATGTCAACTGATATGGGATACATTAAATCCCTTATTTTATGGATTTCTTCCTATCGACACCAACTCATTATCTAGGAAGTGGATGTAGAAACTAGTTTGTACCTTGGAACTTGTAGTCATTAGTGGCAGGATTCCTTGCAACCAACATTTGGTTTACCTCATTGACCATTGATTGATCGATTAAACAAGTGTTCAACATTGGGTCCTCTATTCACACTCACTAGATTGAACTAGGTACCTTGGGGTCCATTTTCATTATTGGTGGGTCCCATCATGTCTGTTAATGGTGTTAATCAATGAATGGTAATCAAATGATTTCTACCATTCTTGACACCAGCTCATTTATTCGAATGATGTAGATTCGTACCATCAATGGGATTGGATTGAAGACCTTGGGTTTAGGTGCATTCTCCATTTATGCTACCATTCCCAAGATGCGCTAGATTGTATCACTATTGTATGAGTACTTTGGATACCACAATGGCACTCTAATTCATGACAAATGTCTCCTTGATTTATATTGTGACATATATCCACATTATATTTTCTCACGGCTATGATATTTTATATGACATGGATCCACCGTGTACTTTTCATGGCCATGGTCTTGAATATCATTTCATGGAGCTACAGTGTATTTCATTGGTAACCATGCCTTTTCATACATCTGAGCATGGGTATGCCTACCTAGGGGGTGATCTATATATCTGATTGATTGGCATTTATTTGTAAGTACTTCCTAGTTTTTTAATCCACAAGCTCCTTCCTTACACCACTCCATTACCATGTATTTTGGTAATGTATTTCGACCATCAGTTCCTCTTCTGACCTCACACATTATGGGGCATATATTACACTTGTATTTTTCACCCTAGGCCTTGAAGATAACCTAAGGATGATCCTTTGTCGAAATCATAAGATGTACTTGAGAAATTGCTCCAAAAACACCTTTTTTCAACCTGGTCACGCTTTTCCTAGAGAGAAGAGTGGTCAATCACTTATTTCTCATAGACAACTCGTAGTCGATCATTGCTTGTCCATACTAAACCTATGGCCACCATAGTGATCTTCTAGATTCTTTGAGTTTCTAAGAGATCAACAAGAGATGGGTTGGCCATGATAAATTATTTTCCATGAAACTTGTGCATGACCTATTTTTGTCTACTTCCAATCCTTGAACCTATCTCTTAGCCTTCTCTATGTTCATATAAATAAATACCATTTTGGGGCATTGGGAACCTATAATACATCTAATATCATAGCTATAGTTATCATGCTATTGGAAAGAAACCAGAGATTCGTGTTTCCATCTTGTGTTAGTGAGTGGGGTGATGGGAATCAACACAAAAGATAGAATCATTCTAGGTGAGATAGGCCATTCTATCCTTATCGTGATACAAAATATTGTCTCACTTCTTCCCACTAAGTAAGAGTTTCCAAGGAGGAACTCAAGGAGCTCAAAGCCTGGGAGTGCAACAAAGAATACTCAAGGTATATCATTTGTTGTATATATTTTCTTAATATGATATAGATCTATGTTCTTTCCCCGCTCCAATACTTGTTTTAAATCATGGTTTTTTAGTTCATGATCAAGTTTTGGTAGATCTTGTTAGGATATTTAGACACTTAGGAGTTAGTTAAGATCTACTTGGTCTAATATGTCGTTAGGTAAAAGTGTGTTTCTTTAGTATGCATTAGTATGCATTTGTAGTTAGGAAATCTGACGGTCACGATATGTTCCCAACATAGAGTAATCCGACGGTTCATACTCTCTTCGATCTTAACAGCCATTGATCCGTGGCTTAACACCCGATTGGTCCATGATCTCTATTTAAAGAGAATGGAGGGTCATTTGTCGATGATCGATTGTGAGAAACTCTCTTTTAAAATCTCTCTGTAATCTTTTTCTTTTCATTAATAAAATGCTCCAAGTGGTCGCGTTGGCTGGGGCCATGGATGTTTCCCCATAGGGGTTTTACCACGTGAAAACATCGGTGTTTTGATATTTGATCTGGTTATGTGAGTGGTTACTGAAGGTTTTCGTACTCTGTTGGAATACCTGTGTTTTCGAATAGATCTAATAATCCTTGAGTATTAGATTAGATACAATTATATGTAGTCATCCTTTTGTACCCAAAGACTTGATAAAGGTATGTTTTTTTCTTTGTGTGCAAGTGATGTTAGGATATTTAGACACTTAGGAGTTAGTTAAGATCTACTTGGTATAATGTGTCGTTAGGTAAAAGTGTGTTTCTTAGTGTGTTTCTTTAGTATGCATTAGTATGCATTTGTAGTTAGGAAATCTGATGGTCACGATATGTTCTCGACATCGATTGATCTGATGGTTCATATTCTCCTTGATCTTAACGACCATTGATAAATGGCTTAACACCCGATTGGTCCATGATCTCTATTTAAAGATCATGGAGGGTCATTTGCCGATGATCGATTGTGAGAAACTCTCTTGTAAAATCTCTCTGCAATTTTTTTCTTTTGCATTAATAAACTGCTCCAAGTGGTCGCATTGGCTGAGACGGTGGATGTTTCCCCGTAGGGGTTTTACCACATGAAAACATCGGTGTGTTGATATTTGATCTAGTTATGTGAGTGGTTACTGAAGGTGTTCGTCCTTTGTTGGAATACATGTGTTGTCGAACATGATATCATAGATTGTTTGAAGACTCGCTCATGTTGTAGATCGAGATCGTGAATTCAATTGTCTCATCTCCATTTTATGTCATTTATGTACATTTCTGGGCTGAGAGGACTGTTTTATTGCGTTCGTAGCACTCGTTTCAATTAGGAACACTTTTCTTTTCACTCAAAAAGGTTTTTTGTTTTCCCAAGATACGACCATTTCAGTCAGATTCGGAGCAAACAAATTTTCTTGTGTGAAAATAGTTTTTTTTTAGCACGCTCTCCAAGGCTATCTTCCACAACAACAACGACAACAAAAACACCCCCAATCCTCTTCCTAAAAAATACAATATGTTTTGCTAGACCATTTGGTTAAAAATTTCTTTATTAAGTAAGAGGTCTTGAGTTCAAGTCTCTTTTTTGTTACTTTTTTTGAAAAGTTCATGCTAAAATTATAAAGTGTATTTCACTTCAAGTATAAAAGTGAATCACTATAAGTAGCTTTAATATTTTATTTTAGAGTTATTTATTTTTCATGAAGCTTTTCTTTTATAAAGTAACTTCATTGTAAAAGTGATCCCCACTTCTCTTTATAAAATTGGGTCACTTCATAAAGCAACTTACACTATCACGTGGTTTTTGGTTATCGTTTATCCCTTTTTTTTAAAAGGCATAACTCTCACATCTGAAGTCCGTTTTCAGTGCTGTTTTTTTTAAACCGCATAACTTTTCGAGATATTTCTATCCAGATCATCGATTTCAATTTTTAAATCCATATTATCTGCATATTTAATATGGATTCTACAATTAATCTCTTGCTTACCATCACCGACTACTTCCAATGGAAATCTCATATGGAAGATTTATTAAGAAGTAAAGGCTTGTACCAGATTACCTTGGGAAAGGAAAAAGCACCCACTTATGATGATAAGAAAATCAAATGTGCTAATAGGAGTGAAGAATCACATGGACTAATCAAAATGTCCATCTCTCCTGATTTAAGGTTCCACCTTAAAGAAATTGATGACCCCAAAGAAGCTTGGGACAAGATTGAATCTGTGTTTGGTAAACTCAATATTATTCGAGCACAATAGTTAGAAAATCAAGTACTGACCTTAAGTCCAACTTATTTTTCTTTCCTTGGGGACTATCTATCTAAGTTTAAAACAATCAGAATTTTATGTGAAGAATGTGAGATTGGAGGAAGAGCGTTGCATCTATCTTATTCTTTCTAAGCTAGGTAGTGCATATTTTGTGTTTTTATCTACCTTTTATTCCATGAGAGAGGCTCTAGGGAAAACTGATCAAAAACCCACTCTTGAGTCCTTTTGTGATGCTTTGATTAGAGAGGAAGATAAGCTTGTACAACTTGGAGTGATCAATACTACAGGTACCTCCAACAAAGCCTTAGTTTCCTTCCAGAAAGATAAACCCAAGTATCCCAAGAAGCAACATCCTCGCTACAACAAAAAACAACATAAGGGTCCCAAACCCGCTCAGACAGATTCAAATCCTAATGGTGAAAAAGGAGAAAAATATAAAAATAAGAAGACTGACAGACATTGCAAATTTTGTAATAAAGATGGTCATGATATGTCCAAATGTTTCAAGAATATGGCAGCTTTAGAAACAACGATGAAGAATCACAACATCAATATTTATTCTACTTCTTCTTCTTCTTCTCATGGACATGCACTGTCTGCTTCTAGTTTCTCCTTCAATACAACTTTTACTTCTTCTTTTGATGAGTGGCTTATTGATTCTGGAGAATCTTATCATATGGTTAATGATAAAGATATATTTTCTTCTCTAAATGAATGTAACACTAAGAAAATATTTGTTGGTGATGATAGATCTCTTAGTGTTGTAGGATCTGGAACAATTCAAGTAGATAATGGTCATTTCAATGATGTATTATGTGTTCCAAGTCTTTCTTGTAACCTTCTATTAGTATATCAAATCACTCATTCAGGTGAAGGTAAAACCATAGATTTTTCACCTCACCAAGTTGTAATCAAGGATCTAAAATATCCTAAGCATGTTCTTTCAATTGGAATTGTTGATGATATTACCATGTTGTACAAGTTTGATAACTTTGGGTCATCATATTTTTCATCAGTTTTTGTTGCTCATAGTGATGACTTAAACAAAATTTGGAATGAGCGGTTTGGTCATCTAAACTATCGCTCATTACAATAACTATGTAATCAACAGATGGTGACCCGTCTTCCTCATGTTTCATGTAGAGATGGTGTTTGTGCCAGTAGTGTTCTCGGAAAACATCATCGGGACAATTTTGACAAACGTGCCTCTTGGAACACCTCGGGCCCTTTGCAGCTTGTTCACAGTGATTTGTGTGGTCCACTTTCTTCTCCTTCTTTTTCTGGGTGCAAGTATTTCTTAACTGTCATTGATGATTTTTCCATACGTACTTGGGTTTAATTCTTAAAACTTAAGAGCGAATTTTTTGGCCTACAAGGCCCTTGTAGAAAAACAATCTGGACATCAAATTCAAAAGTTAAGAACAAATAATGGAGGTGAATATGTGAACAATAATTTTACAAGTTACTGCACTACACAGGGTATCCAAATGCAACACAATGTTCCATATACACCACAACAAAATGGTGTTGATGAGAGAAAGAACCGCACATTAAAAGAAATGGCTAATTGTATGATCCAATCTAAGGGATTAAGTCTAAAGTATTGGGAGGAAGAAATCAACTGTGAAAATTACATAGTCAATCATACTCCCACAAAGGCTCTTAAAAATATAACACTTGAAATATATCGAGTATGAAGATAGGTGCACACTTTTCCCAAGAAGATGTACTTGCTGAAATTTCAAAACTCACACTTAAGATATGATTCCTCAATGGGGAATTTACCTTTACTTATATTAGACTGAACCTGTCAACAAAAGTGTCTATTGGCACAACAAGGTTGACATCACTAACTCACAATATAATTAATACTACAAGATTAATTATATTTTATATTAAGGCGGGGACGACCTGTACCCTTTACATTACAATTAGGGTTATAAATAAGTCTGACTCTTGAACAATATAGCAAGGGATCTCATACACCCACTAGTGCTCAGCCACTAGGGGCACATCCATATGTATGTCCATATCTCTATATCACTGCGTCTCACAGGAGAACCACACTCACTAGTGCTCAACCACTAGTATCACGTTCACCTATGCTCATCCGCAGACACGTCCAACTCAACAGATCTTCTTTCCCACTGCATTAAACATGAGAGTCATCTGGAGTTCATCATCTCAACTCTCTGCTCAGAGGAGGCTAATACATAATTTTCATCTCTATCTCATAACGATGCACCCAGCTCATGGGAATTCACACGATCACCTATGCTCAGCCACATGTACGTCTAACTCAACAGATCTTCTTTCTCACTGCATTACACAAGAGAATCATCTGGAGTTCTTCTCAACTCTGTGTAAGGAAAAGGCCAACACTACATTCCAGTTCTGTCTCAGATAGGAACCACACACCCATCTTAGGGGCTCTCTCTCAAGTTTGTGTCCTGGAGGATGTCTCACGCAGCTATAATAATCAACAAACTCAAAATTATTGTCTCCCACAACCTTCGTGATGGTGTAAGGTGCATAACAGAGTGGATGAATCTTCCTATGGGGCCATGTAAGGATTTCTTTCAACAAGTACAACCAAACTTTATCTCCCACCTAAAACTTGTGCTTCACTCGATGTTGATCATGGCGTTGCTTGTACTTGGAATTGGAATTTTGTAAAATATCATGAACCTATTGGTGGATGTGTTGGATCTGCTCAATGAGTTGGGTGGATTTGTCATCTTTAGTTTGAGCATGGGATGAGTCTTCCTGGGTGGCCACAAGGGGTAATGCAACATCCATGGGACCCAATGGTTGAAATCCCAACCCCACCTACAAGGGGATGTGGTCGATTGAGCTATGTATGGATCTATTGTAGTTGTGATGAACATAGGGAAGACTCTCATCCCATGTGTGGGGGTTCTTGGAATTGTACATGTGCAGGATATGCACGATCATCTGGTTGAAAACCTTGGTTTGTCCATTCGTCTATGGGTGGAAGGTAGTGGAATTGGTGAGCTTGGTGTCCAACAGTGACCAAAGGCTTGACTAGAATGTGTTGAGGAACCGACTATCCCAATATGAGATAATGATTTTTGGTATCCCAAAATGTACCCACACTCGTTCAAAGAAGATCTTGGTAGTGGCATCCATTGTGATGTTCTTCTTTCAGGTGGCCATAATCACCATCTTGGAAAAGAGATCAACAACCAAAAAAACACAGTCATTGCCCTGCTTGGTGGAAGGAAGGCCCGATATGTAGTTCATTGAGATGGATTCACATGGCCTATCAGAAGTAGGCAGAGGGGTGTATAGGCCTTGCTTCTTAGTGGTCGGTTTTGCAATAGCGCAGGAAATGCAGGACCTGATATACTTGTTGGCATATTGTCGAAGTTTCGGCTAGTAGAAATGTTGTTTTAGCACTGTCACTATCTTTTCTGCGCTAAAGTGTCCTGCCACCTGACTGTAGTGGGATTCCCAAATCATCTTCGCTCACTCGCTTGATGGAACGTAGAGATGGCCCAGATGGCACAACAACCCATCCTAAAGATGGAAATTAGTGACCATTGTGTTTGTGCGCAACATCTGGTAGGTGGTGTTTGTTGACGATTAAAATCGCAACGATGAATTCTGCTCGCAAAGGATTGCTAAACACTATTAATTATTTATGATAATAATATTTAACTAGTAGGTGGGACCCCCTTGTAGACTAGAGGTGCAAAAATAGACATGTTATGCTCATATGTTTTTGTTGTTATGATGTTGCCTACATAGTCCTATACTTTTGATGATGTAGTCTTGGTCTCATTTGATATGATAAATGGGTGCTTGATCCATTGTGGCCAAATGTTGTTGATATTTACTTGCGATATAGGGAAGATTATGAGAATCATATTGTTTACATGTGCTATGCTATGTTATGTTATAACATTGGTTACTAATCCATATATGATTTATGCAAAGGATTTTAATCAAAACAAAAAGAAAGGAATTATGGATAATTCATAAGGCCATGGTAAAAGATTACATAGAAACTTCAAATAAATATATAAGTTGATACAAGTGGTGAACCTAGATGTTATACTATGTGTTTTTGTTTAAAAGATTATATAGAGGCACATATGGTAACGTTAATACATGATTATTGTTGAAGTTATGACATAAAGTTAATGTATAAGTTATATGTCTCAGGTGGCACACTATGCAATTGATATGGTATCGAATTTATACAAAGGATATGGCATTGAATTTTGGGATTGGATATGGTTTGATGTTAATGGTGGATGTTATGTTAGTAGGATGGCTCATACATGGACTTGTATAGGGCCAGGTGAGGAAGCGATGTGCATTTACTACACGTCACTCCAAACCTCCCTTGAGCCCGTCACCCTAGCATAGTTGCATTGTTGCTTTGTTGGTTGTGGAAGCTTCACGTTTTCAGGATTGGAAGGGGAAAACTTGACCAATTCATCATTGAAGTGATTTTCTCACAGGTATGGCTCTTAGATTTCCATCCATGATGGACTCTCTATATTATGAATCAAATGGTGGCTCATGATTTCATGGGTTCTGTGTTTTCTTGAGTTTTTGGCTGAGTGTAAATATTGTGTGTCTGGGTTGTTTAGCTTGAATTGCCTTATTTTTCATTCGAGCATTCTCTTATGGTTCTGTCAAAATATTGGGGTTATAGGTTGAAGGACTATGGTGTTTTTAAAGAGCATGGCTCTATATTCGTTCAAGATTATATCTACGACATGTGGTTGCAGTTAATCGATGGTAAATGGATATGAGGATGTAAAAGACTATGAGCTCTCTGTGTGTTCGAAAGTCAAGAAAAATTTCATCACCTCTCTGCATTTAGTTTCTAAAGAGCCCGACTTGGACTCTTAATTGCTTCTATCTCCCTCGGGCACCTCCTGGGGTTTGTCAATATTTCGGGTTTAATGAATGTGGAAATTTTAAGGGTACGGGATCACTCGCTTCAAGAACCATCTCTTGGTTGAATCTCTGTGTGTCCTCTCTATGATGAATTTGTTTGAACATAAAGAAAAGTATGGTTACCTACCACCCGAGAGCATCCCTTCTTGTATATTATGGTCTTTGTTAATTTGATTAATCCTAGCCCGATCGTGATTACATTTAAGTTAAGAAGGCACCCATGTGAGTGATTATTTCATCAAGCATGATCATGATTTTGTCAAAGTTTAAAGGAGATACCTATGTGGTAGTATCGTTCTATTATCTTCATACATCATATGGTTTTGTGGGTCATTCCTTTTAAAAGAAAGTCTGTATATATTGATGCACACAGAGATCAAGCTCAGGGTTACATTTTTTTGGGTTGAATGTTGTTGTCCATTCAAGATTGTGTCAATTATATGATAGAGACATGTGTATGATTGGTTCATCGAGCATGCTCTTAAGTCTGTTCATGATTTTAAAAGGAACCTTTGTGTGTTTAAATCGGGCTTGATTTTTGCTAGAGGACAATGACTATTGATTGTTTATCCTGGGTGTATAATGGTTTGATTACCAAGGATGAATGTTGGGCATAGATAACAAGGATCAGTTTGTGTGTTTTGTTTATTTTTAAATAAGATATCAGCGTTAGCACATGCAATATTGTGGCTCAAATGGTTACTTTTTTACTGTTGAATTGGAAATGTTGCATAAGTCATAATACACAGATTGTTATAAATTGAAGATTTATGGGAAATTGAATTGTTTTATTGAGACAACAAGCAGTTTGTATGCAATTGAGGAACAATGAATGTTTTGGTCTAGGAAGTGGATGCTTTTTGGATTAAATTTGGAACATAGTTATGATAGTTGATTGATTTAATTTATGAACAATATGCATCTAATTCCATCTCATTTTCTCACTTTTTAGCTCATTATAAATCCCCTCATGATCCCAAATTCATTTTTCACACCCTATTTACTAAAATTAAATTAAAACTCTATATGACAGTGATAAAAATAACACAGAGATAGATGCCAACTAATATGTTTTGATATTATTGCACAATCAGGTATTTAATGAATTGTCGAGCAGTAATTGTGTTCTTACTCCTTGTCATGATATCACGTTTTCTCTCAATACAATCCCCCAGATATCCCATGAACCCTATTTCACCCCTGCTCAATCGACAATTATTAAATAAATTTTATGGATTGGATTGCATGGGTCTGATGTTAATTGTTGAGCCAAACTTTGTTTCATATTAAGAGAATTTCAAGTATGGTTTGTTTAAGAGATAGTTGCTAATAATTGTTGCATACAGGATGAACTTCTTCAGCAGAGAAAGTCATGGTTGAAACAATAGGGGTAGAGGAAACTGGAACAGAGGGCCTAGAAGGCCCATATTCTCAATACATTTCGATGCCAATCCTCAAGAGTTAAACCATCTCTTTCAAGATGGATTTTTCAATTGGATTGGACAAGGGATAGTCCAGCCTAGGCCAAAGAGGCCTCCCTTCCAGCCCCAAAATGTTCCTGGTATCCCTATGCCCCCTCATGTATCTTTGCAACCTGAAGTTCCCAAGAATGATGGATGGCAATATATTGTTCACCCAACAGCCTCACACCATCATGGCTGGCCAAATTTGTCATTACCTCCTCCTCCTCCACCTGTTAACCCAAATATTTAGATTTCCCCTGTACAGTCCTCCCACATAAGCAAAAGACTCAAAATCGAGGCCCACCATGTGCATGATAAAGGTAAAGTTGTTGTTTCTCCCTCCTGTCCTTCAAGTGACTGAGCCAAGTCAGTATCATCTCCTATGCACTTGAGATATGACTACTATGATGTCATTAGTGAGATCAAGCCTCAAGGTTCCACGCAACCTAAGGCTAATTCAGGGAAGTCAAAAGGGGATAGAAGCAACAAAGGAAAATTTTCCTCTCAAAGTGGAAAATATGGTTTTTTATTATGTTTTTATTATTGATTTATTGAGGACATTGGACTGCTGAAATTTTTGGACAACAAACTATTTTTGGATATTATGGATATTTACATGTTTGGATATAATTTGAAATATCTCTGATATTTAAATTTCAAATTGTGAAAATAATTATGGGAGCTACAAGGAGGCATGTGTTTGATTGATTGTCTAATTATGTTTATTTTGTTAAGAAATAAAGAGAGTCACAAGGGGTCCCACCTACTAGTTATTATTTAATAAAAGACACTTAATTATTATTATTATTATTTCCTCCCCTAAACTAAAAGGTAGTTGAGTTTTAGTTAACTTAACTAAATGAGGTATTTGAACTACTTCAACTAATTTGGAATTCATAAAAGCCAAATGAGAAGGAATAACAATGGGATAATAGAAGGAGAAAGCATACTAAGGTTTGCTCTTTAGTTTTATTGAGATAGTTCAGTTTTCATTGATTCTTCAATTCATTAAAAACCTAATTCTCTTTTATGAAAGAAGGGTCCTATTGTAGACAACAAGGTTCAAAGATGAACCATATCATTCATATGCTTGTTTCAGAGGTGTTGATCTATATTTGATATTCTATGTAGACTTGTCTGTTTATGATTTAAATTTCATGACTGATAAAGGATATTGTGTAGAGTCAAGTGGGCAACAGTTTGTGGCAAGCTGATCCATATTTTAAAGTTCATTTTTTACTTCTTGTCAGAGTCTTTTTGTATGGGTTTCATCGGGATATCTAATTTTGACCTTGGTCCATGCCCCCACAGGGATTTTTGTAAAGAGAACGATTCTTTTGATTTCTTGTAATGAAATAAAATGATTGCTATTCTGTCTCATTTCTGTTAATATGTGACTTGGTATTTTTTCTTTTGATATCCACATTTGCTTCTTTGCAATCTGTTATATTCAGAAAATTATATAAAAATGTTAGATTTTGCAACAATCTTTTATTTTAAAAAATCATCCTAAGCCCTCGTAATTAATACTTGTGGATTGGGAAACACTTTTTGAGGCTATAAACATAGGGTAATATTCCCAGCTATCTTTCCTTAGCCAAGCAAGATTCGAAAATGCTTGAGTAAGATAAATTCATATATTTTCCTCAACATTTATTTGGCGACCATACTGGGGAGATCTTCAATATCTCTTTGGTTGATTATAAGCTTGATTTTCATTGAATTTATTTATTTCATTACTTTCAATTCTTTGATTGTTTCTTTTCTTCATGACTTCACTTGTTGCAAGGAAACCCAATATTGAGCCTGGTCTCAAAGATCAGACCAGCATTGCTTTAACCTTGTTTAATACAATCTTAGAGACTGCTAATACCCGGGTTGAGTTGAAACGCTCATGGGCAGCGGTTGAACAAGACATAAGTGTCCAAGAATGTTGCGAAGCTAGGCACACACAACCTAGGAATCAACCATAGTTTTTCTTTTTACTACAATTTTGATCTCCTTTTCATGCCCTTAAACCCTCACATATCTAGGAGAAGAAGAGATTTATCAGATGAGATTAATCCTATTTCTGAAATAGGAAGAAGAAATTTTGTTTTGTTAGTCCAACAAAGCACTTTAAGGAGAAATTTGTCTGATTCACCTAGTTCATCTTTCTCTCCTTTATCTATCGCTCACAAGATGGAATCTAGTGGTGGCTCTGGTGGCACTGGGGGTGCTTCTTCATCTCAACCTTTAGCCTCGTCAGTGATTGGTAGATTGTATAGTCATCAATTCCATGTCCAATCTACCACAAACCCCACCAAAGTCATTAAAAATTATGGGCTTTTTCAGTTTGAAGAAGATGCTACAACTACTACATGGCATGTTTCCTCCCTCTTAAACTAGCACCTGCTACTCGTCCACTTCTTAAATTCAAAGAGAATCTCCCTAAGTTTTCAGGGAATAAAAATGTCACTACGAATGAACACTTGGTGGAATTTTCTAATGCCTGTCACAACATAGGAGCCAATGACAATGACACTTGTATGCGCTTATTTGTTAATTCCCTTGAAGGGAAGGTTGCGACCGATTTTTTTGACCTTCCTCCTAAGATTATTTCTACTTGGGAGGAGTTAATATATTGGTTCAAGTCTACCTATGGGCAGTCCAAAATCCCAGCCAATCAGTTACGGGAGTACAATAACATTGCTTATAAAGATGGTGAAACTATCAAGTCTTTCAACTTGCGTTTCACCAAATTATATAACCAAATTCTTGAACTTATTCACCCTCAGAACCAAGTCGCTTTCATGCATTATTATAATTCTCTACCTTCTCCCTATCGTCATAGGCTTGAGGAAAAGGACATTGATAACCTTTTTTATGCTTTTCATACTTGTTTAGAGTATGAAGAACAACTTGAAAGAACAAGTCTTCCTAAGGGAGATTCAGTTAAACAGGAAGATATGATTGCCCTCTTACAGCTTGTACAGGACATGAATAATCGAATGATAGTGTATGAGTGGAAAGGAAATGTCCCATATCTTCCCCTTGGGGCCTCATCTTCTTCTTCACCACCTTTTAAGAATTTTAATGAAAATAACTTTCAACCTAAAGCCATCATGCCTTGTAGTTGGTGTAATTTTTGTGAGGAACACCATGAGGAAAGTACGTGTGAAGTAAAGAAGAGTACCAGAGATAAAATATTTGGTAAAAGACCTGAAACTACTATTGTTGTCCTAGAATTTGCAGAGCCAAAGGATTTTATGATCATAAATACTAGTAATAAATCATATGCTCCAAAAGGTAAATATGATCCTCCTCGCACTTCTTATAGCCCAAGCTCATCTTCACCAACTTCTACTGTTAAGATTTCTAAGGCTCCTGACAGTCAAGGAACTACCTCCTCTCTTCCCTCTTCCAAATACAACATTCTCAATCAATTGGATAATATTAAAGTTGATGCTACCCTCCTGGACATGGTTGTCATCCCTAAGCAACAAAAGCATCTAAAAATTTTTATGGAAGGAAAATCTTCCATTGTAGCCAACTTCTATGAAGAGGTAGATGAAGAGGATTCAACTGTAAATAAAGTAGGTGTACATAAATTTAGACACCCTATAAAGAACCCCTTGATTTTTATTTTTGTAAAGATTATGGATAAAATAGCCCACTATTGTCTCATTGACGACAGTTCGGGCCCAAGTGTAATGTCTAAGATTATTATGGAAGAGATAGGCTTGTCTTGTACAAATGAAAACACCATAATCATGCTCTCTTATAATAGTTTAAAACAAATGACCATGGGTGAAATCAAGAACTTGACCTTGGTTTTGTGTGTGCATCCTGAAATAAGGACAACCCTTAATATTCAGGTAATTGATATGCCAGTGAGTAATTACTCGATCATCTTAGGAAGAGATTGACAAGCTTTGATAGGTTGATACCTCTCACTCGATGAGACACACTTATCCGAGCCTCAAAATGGTAAAAACATCATAGTCCTAAGGGAGGGGATAATTTCACCTTATATAGAAAGTGTCCCACAACCTAATGTGAATTATATCGAGGAGGACCTAAGAGTGTACTCCATATTTGCAGATGAGGACAACACTACCTTGGAACAAATCGACATAGAGGATGAGATGTGGCATATGTACTTTTATGGTTCATGCTCCAATGAAGGAAATGTTAATATCATGGTAGCTGCGGGAGGTATTTACCTCCACGTGTAAACCTGACAAGGATAGAATACTCTAGTAAGCAAGAAGAAACCCTAATGATTTGGATAATAACCCTAGAAGACTTGTCGGCTCAAGAAGATAATTTATATTAGGTTATTAGCCTCCAAGAGAAGAAGTTGGCCAGAAATAATAATATATAATGAACAAACAGATACCCAGAATGAGAAGTCGGCCTAGGAAGTTAGCCAGAATTAGTATAAATATAGGAGGCCAGTTCTCATTCTGGCAGACAGTCTCAGAATTGCAGTGCCCAGTCTTGTGCGCAGGTTTGAGGAGAGTTGCCATTGCAGCTACTACAACTAGCAAATCATGTTTGGAGTGGACTATCTCTTGGCTAGGGTTTGGACTATCTAATCAGGTCTTGTTGATGTGCTATCCTTGGGGAAAGGTATGCTACCCTTTTTTTGGCTATCTAGCCTAGGTTTTTCTTTCGGAGTGATTCTCTGTCAAGGTTAAGGAGCTCGGAGGGTGGCTTCGGCCTATGGTTGGGTGACAAGGGTATTTTCAATGGTAAAACGAGAAAAATCCTTTATATTCTAATAGGTTATGGGCCCACACCTCCTTCATTCAGTCTAAACGTTGGAAGGAAACATAGCCACTAAGATATTGAGCTCGTTGAGGAACTATCGCTAGGGTTACTAGCAGAAGCAGCTTCCAAGACACTGCCACTAGGGTTACTAGCAGGAGCAGTTATAGAAACCCTAATCCTCTTTTTGAGGCACCTTAAGTGAATGGATTGACCTAATCTCTAGATAGATCAGTGCAATCTAGCCTAGCGCATCTCTTGATACTCTCAGCAAGCCAAGATGTGAAGTTTGAGTTTATGGTCAAATATAGGGTTTGACCAAGTCAAAGCAGCCATGACTTATTCTATGAAGTTAGAGAACAAGTTAGATGGAGCCTATAACTTCAGAGCGTGGAAGACAAGGATTTACCTCGTCCTTTCCAAGAATAAAGTGCTAGATATCGTGAAAGGAAAGATCGTGAAGCCAGAGTTTGAAGAAGGAAAAGAGAAGGAACCACAGAATGTTGCAGCTATGGAGAAGTTCAAAGACAGTGATATCAATTCTATGAGTATCATAGTGGAATATATAAAAGACCATTTGATACCCTACATCTATCATCTTGACTCATCAAAGAAGATGTATGATGCCCTAAAAAATCTTTTCTCGGTCAAAAACATTGGACAAGTAATGAGTCTGAAGAATGAGCTCTATGACATGAAGATGAATAATGACGACAGCATAACATCATACTTTGTGAGAATCTCTCAGTTAAGAGATCAACTACAAGCTATTGAAGAGATCATCTCAGAGAAGGATTTGGTAAACATAATAATCAATGGTCTTCCCAAGACGTGGGATGCATTTTCCGCAAGAATGAACACAAGAAAGGAGTATCCGAGATTTGAAGAACTTTGGACTTGTTGTGCTCAAGAAGAATCAAGGATCAATGAAAAGAGAAACCCCAAAAGAAGTACGACGATCAAGCCTTCACAACAAGATTCAAGAACTTCAGTAACAAAAGGAAGTTTGGTTCAAGAAGGAAGCCAAATCAAGAGAAAGACATTTCAGAAGTACAATGCTTCAACTCTCGAAAGTATGGTCACTATATGAATCATTGTCCAGAGATAAAGAAAAGGAAGGAGAAACACGAAGCATCAATTCCCGAAGAAAAGGAACCTACAAATAAAACTAAGCAGGATGGAAGAGATTTCTTCTTCTAAAGGTAACAAAAATCTTCTTATTTCTTGTACATACCATGTTTTCATCATCTTTGTACATATCTTGTATATCTATCTCTTGGAAGATAATGTGTTCCAAGAAGAACTATACCTATGGAAGAACAACAAGATAAGAATGGATATCATTAGATAATACACATGAAAGGATGAAATACAAATCATGTGGAAGCTATTGCAAGATAATCTGAATCAATCATGAAGAGACTTAGAAGAAGCAAAGACAGAAAGAAGTTAGCAATCGAGAGGAAATTGGAAAAATACTTATGGTGTTTTGTAGAAGAAAACAAGATGAAAGCATGGACTCTGTTAGACAAGAGAGCCAAATATATATTGCAGAAGACAATGAGGATGCAGATGGAAGCGTGGACTATGTTAGACAGAGGGAGCCGATTATATGCCCTCATACATGAAGCAAGGATTAGGAGGGAGCTAATCCTATGATCCATTGAAGATGATGAAGTATATATCCATGATAGCAGCCATGAAAGACAGTATGTATTCTTCAAAGAGAAGCCTTAAAGTATCGCTGGTTGTCCATCCACATCCGTGATACTATGATGGAATCTTTAGGGCATGGAATCTATAAGAAACTCCATGGACCCGAGAACTAAAGAAACACATGAAGATTCCAAGAAAGAAAGAGAAGCCAGAACAACCAGTCATTGTAACAAGAATCACAAGATTGTCAGCCTGATATAAACTCAATAAAAGAAATCAAGCAGAGGAAATGAAAGTCGCGATGAAGAACATTGTATGGAATACTTATGAATGAAAGCATTACGAGATCCAAAACTAGAGGTTCTCCCAGATGGAGGGAGAAGACTATGATGATTACTTGTTCCAGTAAGACAGACTTATCTCTACATGAGTCATTATATCATCTGCAACATCCATGAGTTGGATTTCTACATCAGATGAATAAAAAGAATGTTCTCCGGAGAAATTGAATAAAGAGCGTATGAAGAGAAATCTCAAGACTTTGAGGCATACCAGAAAGAGACCCTTGTATGCAAATAGAAGAAGTTAACTTGGTGGAGAACCTCCAGTGCACAACAGAAGCATGGTGAATATTTCCTATAACATCAAGATGATTACTCAGTAGATCAGATCTCATGATGACAGAAGAAGTGACACATGGATATGTTCCAGTTTTCCAACAATGATATACTCTATTGTTCAGAGCTACATGAAGCCTTCACAGAAAATCGGTGTTCCAGACTAAAGTACATTTAAAATCAAGCATTACACTATCCGTGATGAAGTCCAGAAAGGAGAAAGTGGTTCTCCAATACATATCTCCACGGATGAGCAGATAAGCAAACATTTTGGTAAAGCTTCTATCTAATATGAAAGAGTTTGGGTACTCAAGCTGGAGCTCATTGTAACAACCCTAGTTGAATAAATGTTTAAGGATTATTAAGTAAAAATTAATTAGGGGATTAATTGTCTTAATATGGTATTAATTAAACAAGATTGGTATAATGATACTAATTAAATAATTATTAATTAATTAATGGTTGCAATTTGATTAATTAATTGATTAATTAATTACATGTTACATTCATTGACATGGGTATTAAATTAATAGGGATAATAAATTATAAGTTAATTTGTTAAATACTTACGTACACGGGAAGGGATAAGACATTGAATATAAAGGGATAAGAAATTGATTATGAGGGGATAAGGTAATAAATGGGTGGGTAAGAAAGTAAATGCATGAGGCGGTGAAGGAAGGATATGGAGGGGGAGGAGGTTTACGAAGGGGATTATCATTCGACGGGAGATTTTGGGGGATGGGTTTTTGGGGCTCTCTTGGATTTGCAGAGAGGAGTTGAGTTCGGGAGTGGGAAGGTTTAGTACAGGGGCACTGGTTTGCTGGAGGTTTTGGGCACGGGGGACAGGATAACCATATGATATCTTGGAGCTAGGTAGTTTTCCTAGTTGGCAGGGAGGATAGTAGGTTTGGGCAGTGTTGGTCAGTGCATCAGGCAGCAAGAAGGCAACAACAAGGCAGCAAGGCGAATTAGCATTAGACCCAGGTAATTTAAATTGTGTATTTGTTTTATTTGCTATAAATTTTATTATTTGTTGATAAATTTATATGTGAATGTGCTCAAAATAAGGAATATTTGAATTTTACTGTTTTGCTCAATTAAAAGAAATTAGTGAAAATTTTGAAATCAATAATGTTACAATTTATGAAATTATTTGACGTTAAATCTATTCGGCCCCTACACTCGTGGAGATGACTTCCTTATTGAAAAAGGAAGAGATGACTCCCAGGTTGGGAGGGAGCACTAAAAATATTATTGATGACATTCATTTTCAAGATTGAAAAATAGTCCATCTTGGACAAATGCTTTCATGTTCGGAAAGTGGATTGACATTTCTGACGGACATCGATTTCCCATTGTGGTTAACATGGGAAATGGTCCAGATTGATGATGTATCATAGATAGATACTTCCCATTGTGGTTAACATGGGGAGTGGTCTAGGAAAGTCTCTCTTCTTGAGGGTTACTCAAGAATATTGGCCCGCCTCGTCGGACAACGATTTGTCATTGTGGTTAACATGAGGAATGGTCTGTTTTGGAGGTTGATACAGGACCATCTTTTCCTCTTGTGGTTAACAGAGGAAATGGTCTGGACAGACATTCCTTAGGGTTTATACATTCTCTCCAGGGTTCACTTTGATTACTGTAGGAGGAATGGCCCAGGGTGGGGAATGGTCCAAGCTCAGTAATCAGGGACATGCATTCCTCGGGGTTTATACATTCTCTCTAGGGTGCACTTTGATTAGTGTAGGAAGAATGGCCCAGGGTGGGGAATGGTCCAGGTTGATAAGACATGACATTTATTCTTCCTTGCTTGAGAAGAATAGTCCAGATATCTCATTGTTATACTCTGAGGGCAGATATTATTTTAGATCTCACAGATGTGAGTGAAAGATTGGCCCAGATGATTCAGTTTATATCATAACATTGTTTCTATGCAGGTTGGTTTCAGATGATTGTTATGAAGACTGTATCACAGTAGATGTATACTACTGTGGTGGATGTGTTCCATTGTTCATGACTATACATTGTTGATCAAGTACTTGTATGTTACTTGGTGTGGTAGTGTACCACTGGATTGTAGTTATGTACTACTATGGATAGACATAGTTGTGTTCTATTTTGTTCTGATTGTCTTGAAGACTATCAGTAGTTTATTGGAAATAATTATCAACCAGATGAATGATGAACAGAGATTTTCCAAACAGAAAATGGTTCAGAACATTTACTCTTAGAGATTAGAAGAATGGATCTTGTATCACTCTGTGGAGTGAGCATCATGTCTGATTACTCAGACAGAGTATGGTTTCGAGAGATGATGCAACTGATGATGATGATGGTGATGGTGCTCATGATCTAGTCTATATAACTATGTTGATGCTATCGGGTGAATGGTATGTTTTGTGCTCAATACCATTACCTATAATACCTCCCTAGCTAGGAGGGAGTGTTAATATTATGGTAGTTGCGGGAGGTATTTACCTCCACATGTAAACCTGACAAGAATAGAATACTCCGGGAAGCAAGAAGAAACCCCAATGAGTTGGCTAATAACCCTAAAAGACTTGTCAGCTAAAGAAGATAATTTATATTAGGTTATTAGCCTCCAAGAGAAGAAGTCGGCTATAAATAATAATATATACTAAACAGACAGATACCCAGAATGAGAAGTTGGTCCAGGCAATTAGCCAGAATTAGTATAAATATAGGAGGCCGGTTCTCATTCTGGTAGGCAGTCTCAGAATTGCAATGCCCAGTCTTGTGCACACTGCAGTGCCCAGTCTTGTGCTCAGGTTTGAGGAGAGATGCCATTGCAACTGCTGCAGCTAGAAAATCATGTTTGGCTTGGACTATCTCTTGGCTAGGGTTTGGACTATCTGATCAGCTCTTGTTGATGTGCTATCCTTGGGGAAAGGTGTGCTACCCTCTGTTTGTCTATCTATCCTAGGGTTTTCTTTCAGAGTGATTCTCTGTCAAGGTTAAGGTGCTCGGAGGGTGGCTTCGGCCTATGGTTGGGTGACAAGGGTATTGTCAATGGTAAAATGAGCACAATACTTTATATTTTAACAGGAAACATAGATGGTATTATCTTGTACTCTCTTGTGGGTAAAATTCATAACTTTTCTTATAGGTTAGAGTTTTCTTACTCAAACAATGTCATTGAATTTGAAGCGTTACTGTTAGGCATTGAAAATGCCTATAATAAAGGTTGTGGTCACCTTACAGTTTTTGGGGATTCCAAACTTGTTGTAAACCTTGTACGTAAATTTTCCTAGCAACAAGTTAATGAAACGTTACACCCAAACTGTTTGGGCACTTATCTCAAACTTTCTAGCTTTCAACATCACTCATGTTAAAAGGGAATTGAATTCAATGGATGACAGGTTAGTTGTTTTTGTAGCCTCTCCTACTCAGAAACTTCTGCCACAAATACCTGATTGCACCTTTCAATATTTGTATCGTCTGCATATCTATGACAATGTAGAGTCATGGAAGGTATTCCCTAGTGATGAGAGCATCTGTGCTTTCATTCAAAATGAACCTTATAAGCCTAAGGAAATTATGTCCATGGATGATAACAAAATTCCTAAGGGCTTGAATCCTCTAGAAATTTCATTTCCATCGAGTGATGTAGGCAACAAAGAAAAACATAAAGAAGAGGAGTCGAAAAGGAAAGTGGGTGAAACCATTTCCTTGAACATTGGAACACTCAAGTCTCCAAAGAACGTTAAAATAGGTGCCCAATGTTCTGATGAAGAAAAATTGAAGTTCACTAAGTTGCTTGGTGAATTTCGAGATGTTTTTGCTTGGTCTTATGAGTATCTTCATGGTTTTGATACTACTATTATACAACATGCCATTCCTATCAAGGAAGTAATAAAACCAGTTAGGCAAAAACAAAGACCCATCAACCCTGCACTGGAAGCAACTATTCGAAAGGAGTTGAAAAAACCCTTGAAGGTTGGGATAATTTTCCCTATTAAGTATTATGAGTGGGTTTCTAATTTGGTTCTCGTTCGGAAAGAAACAAGTTAGATTAGACTATGTGTTGATTTTCTCACATTAAATAGGGCTAGCGTTAAAGACCATTTTCCTCTCCCTAATATGGAAATGATTTTGCAGCAAGTTGTAGGGTTGCAGATGATGTCCTTACTTGACAGTTTTTTTGGTTACAATCAAATCAAGGTGAAAATGACAGATAAATATAAAACTACTTTTATTACTCGTTGGGGAACTTTCTCTTATGAACATATGCCTTTTGCATTATCTAATGTCGGTGCCACTTTTCAAAGAGATTTGCAAATAGCTTTTGACGATTTGATCGGTAAAATTATTCAGATTTATCTTGATGACTTAACTATGTATTCTAAAAACTGATCAGATCATTTCAGTCATCTTAGAAAGATTCTAATGCGATGTAGGAAATTTGGCATTCCTTTAAATCCTTCGAAGTCTGTTTTTGTCATTACCAAGGGAAATCTCCTTGGACACATTGTCTCTGATTCATGAATAAGCATAGATCCCGAAAGGATTGTTGCTATCCAAAATCTTCCTGCTCCTACTTCCAAAATGGAGGTTCAAGCCTTTATGGGTGTTATTAACTTTGTTCATAGGTTTGTTCCTGATTTTGTTGTAATGGTCAAGCCAATTCACAATCTTTTTAAGCAAGATCATTCCTTTTCTTGGACAAATGATGTCGAAAATGCTTTTGTAGGGATCTAGAAGGCAATAAGTTCCACACCGGTTTTGGCGAAGCCATATTTTGAGAAGGAATTTATGATATATACTAATTCCACAAAGGAAACAGTTTCTGCTATCCTCCTTCAATGTGATGACCAAAGTAATGAAAAACCAGTGGCTTACATGAGTCAAATCTTTTCAGATTATGAGTTTAAATATTCTTTTATTGAAAAACATGCTTTCACTCTTGTTAAAGCTATTGAAAAATTTCACCACTTCATCTTAGGTAAGGATACGCTGGTAAAAGTCCCTTTACCTTGTGTCAAGTTTTTGCTCTCACAGACTTATATTTCATGGAATCTTTCACATTGGATTTCCAAGATTCAGGAGCATGATTTAACTATCATGACTTCTAAAAATATCAAGGGACGTGACTTATCCCTTCACTTAGCTCAACATGCTGAAATGAGTGAAGAAATTGATGAACAAGACAACTCTCTATCAACATTGTTTTACATTGACAATCAAATCATTCTTGTGTCTGAACATCCTTGGTATAAATATCTGGTGTATTACTTGCAAAATCAAAGATATCCAGATAACTCAGATACTCATCAAAGAAGAAGGCTCATCCTTGAATGATCCAGATTATTTTCGGCACGAAATGAAATCAGAGATATAATAAAGAAATGCACAGAGATATCGAAGATATTCAATAATATAACATAAATGTATCAGAGATGCAACCATAAACACAGATATAGAGTAATACACGATTTCTATTAATGAAAGAAATGTACAGAGACTGTAAAAATACAGAGTGAAAGACTCGCTAGAATGGTGGCAGCTTATCTCTGAGAAGAGATGTGACAACTACTCGCATTCACAAGAAGATGATTACAATGAGGCTCTGAAGGCCCTTTTACAATAAACGGGAATGCCAAAAGTCCTAGACATCCAAAAACCTAACCCTAGGAGATGAAGCGCCAAAAGTCATGTGGGCCCCGTTTGGGTAAGTTGGTGCATCAACTCCCTGAGGTCGTAACTTTTCGAGAGCAACATACCCAAAAAGCCATCGTTTAGGGCCTCAAAATGGCCCCGGAAGTTCAGGACCCAAAAAAACTACTAAAAATAGTAAATTACCAAAATTGCCAGAAACATTTTTTGGGCCAGTTGGAAAAGGTGGGTGGCCACCGATATCCACCTGGATCAATCCTCCCTCCTTAGGAAGCAATGGTATCCATTGCGTTGAGTTCCCGGGGGAGAGGGGAAAGCGATTGTTGAATCTGAATCTTGGTGAGTTGCTTGCCTTGTTGGAACCGTCGCGTTGATTGGTTTGTTGAAGGTCATCACGAACCTGTGGCTGGAAGGGTTGGACCTTTTTAACCAATTTGTCTACATGAGATGACTGTGTGCAGAAGGAATCTTTGTGCTTTGTTGCAACCTTGTCGACCTGCTTCTGGTGGATAGAAGGTGCCTGGGCCAAGGCTGTAGTGGTTGCAATATCCTTTTGTTCCCCTTTTGAACAGATTGTGGAGAAGATGAATTTTGTAGTATGAGATACTACCTTATGACACTGTTTAGGTGGGGCAGTAGTTGGAACTACCTCTGGTATCCTGTAGAGATGACCCCCCAGAGTAATAATGACACTACGGGGTCGAGACTCATAAATAGCATGGCGTCTCCACATATATGGTTGGCCCAAGAGAACATCACAGACATCCAATGGGGCAACATCACATAATACCTCATCCTTGAAGGGTTGTATGCTGTATGAAAATCGACATTGTTGGTCGACACGGAGATCTCGTCCTTTCCGAAGCCACCTGATGTTGTATGGCTGCGGGTGTGGTGTTGTCGACAATCCCAATTGTTTCATAACCTCTGTTGAGATGAGGTTCTTCTAGCTTCCGTTATCAACAATAAAATGCAGCAGGGTCCCCTTCACCCACATCTGTGAATGAAAAAGGCGCTCCCCCTCTTCAGGATCTATTGGTTCTTCTGGTTGAATTGTTGCGGTCGCGACAATAACAGTGGGGTCTGCGTCAATGATCTGTCCTTTACCATTATTTTCAGAATCAGATTATGAATCAGGGTTCGGCTCTTTGTCTTTGATCTCAGCCACCAATGATTGTTTTGAGCGACATTCATCGGTGTTGTGCCAGGGGCTTTTTTGGAACTCGCACCATTTTTCGGTGTCCTTCTTTGTCTTCCCGTGACCCTTCTTTTCTTGTGTCTTGGACTGGTTTTCGGGAGACTGCTTGTTAGGACCGTCTTTGTCATACTTTGGTTGTTGCAGATTTGCAGACCCAAATTCCCGTTTGTTCTGGTGCTTAAATTTATGCTCAATTTTAGCAGCATATCGATAAGCAACACCGAGTGATGAGATGTCCAAAAAATCCATTCAGTTTGGATGTATCTGTGTAGAGCCCCACGGTATTTCAGAACCAAATGTCGCTCATAGTCTTTGATACCCATCTTGGTGCACAAGGTATGGAAGGTATTGGTGAACTCTGGAACTGCTTGGCCCCTCTCTTGCCGCAGTGTGGTCCATCTCATGTACTGGTCCTCATAGTTGCCAACAGGGTAATATTGTTCTTTTACCGCATCCACAAAAAAAT
>ML802711.1:85111-109149 GCA_009831015.1 Picea engelmannii | reverse complement strand
TTTGACATGAGGGAGAGCTTTAAGGAGTGCAAAGGTGATCTTTTCTTTGTCGGAAAAATTGTGAACAGAGAAATAACCTTCCAGCAGAGTTAACCATTTTTCTAGGGCTTCTGCATCTATCTGTCCTTCAAATACAGGACTATAAAAATTAACTTGTACCTTGAAAGGAGAGGTGCCTCCAAAGTGGCCACTTGATGAAGATGCACCTGATGCTATCGGCAGGCGTTGAAGGATGTGGGAAAATTTCTCCATCATTTCGTCCCTCTGTCGCGTGAGAACTTGCTCAAGCAACAGATTGATAGGATCATCTGCTCCATCGTTTTTCTTGTCTTCCGCCATTGAGGGTTTCTTGGGTGTGTGAGAGTGATTTCCTTCAAGAGAGACAAGATCGAGACCCAACTTTCTATACTCAGACTTCGTCGGGGACATGCACTGAAAAAAAGATCAAGAGCAGCCTGCTCTGATACCACTGATCCAGATTATTTTCGGCACGAAATGAAATCGGAGATATAATAAAGAAATGAACAGAGATATCGAAGATATTCAATAATATAACAGAAATGTATCGAAGATGAAACCATAAACACAGATATACAGTAATACATGATTTCTATTAATGAAAGAAATGTACAGAGACTGTAAAAATACAGAGTGAAAGACTCGCTAGAATGGTGGCAGCTTATCTCTGAGAAGAGATGTGACGGCTACTCGCATTCGCAAGACGATGATTACAATGAGGCTCTGAAGGCCCTTTTACAATAAACGGGAATGCCAAAAGTCCTAGACATCCAAAAACATAACCCTAGGAGATGAAGCGCCAAAAGTCATGTGGGCCTCGTTTGGGTAAGTTGGTGCATCAACTTCCCGGGGTCGTAACTTTTGCATACGATCTTCGTTTTAGGCGTATGATAGCTCATTGGAAATATCTATCTGAGGCATACAATGATCGAGAAAAAATAGCATTGTTTAGGGCCTCAAAATGGCCCTGGAAGTTCAGGACCCGAAAAAGCTGCTAAAAATAGTAAATTACCAAAATTGCCAGAAACATGTTTTGGGCCAGTTGGAAAAGGTGGGTGGCCACCGATATCCACCTAGATCATTGACTCTGCTAGATACATCATTATAGAAGACTTCTTGTTTAGGATATCTATTGGTGGTATGTTAATTTACTGTGTGAACAATGAGGAAGCACAATTTTTTTTGCAAGAGACTCATGGATCTTCAAATTTTGTTATTCATGTAGGAGGTCACTTTTCTGCTAAAACCATTGCTTTTAAAATTATCAGGAAAGGGTACTATTGGCCTTCAATCTTTATTGATTCTTATAATTTTTCAAGATCTTGTGACAAGTGACAGAATTTTTTTGGGAAAGAACGTCTTTCTGTTATTCCTTTACAACCTGTCCTCCCTGACTTTCCTTTTTCAAAATGGGGTTTGGACTTTATTGGTCCTATTAATCCTGCATCTTCAGGAGGGCAAGTTTTTATCTTGACAGCTATAGATCATTTTATGAAATGGACTGAAGTTGTCCCGCTTAAGAATTCGCAAGATGAGCAAGTGATTTCTTTTCTTGAAACTAATATTTTTTCCATATTTGGTCTTCCTTTCAAAATTATTACAGACAATGGTCTCGCCTTTATTTCAGCTAAGATGACCCAGTTTTTAGCTAAATTGGGGGTTAAAAATTTTACCTCGTCATCTTATTATCCCCAAGGTAATGGGCAAGCCGAGTCTACCAACAATAATCTAGTTAGAATGATCAAGAGGCTCATTGAAGATAAGCCTCATCAATGGCACACTCACTCTCCTCATTTACGCCCTTTGGGAAAATTGCACTACCACCAAGGTGAGCACTGGTTGCACTCCTTTCCATATTGTTTATGGTCAAGAAGCCATTCTGCATACCAAGATGGAACTTTCCTCCCTAAGGTTAATGCTACAGGTCAAAGAATTAAATTCTTCTGATGTTTCTCAAAGAATGAATTCACTTTTGTCTTTAGAGGAGCAAAGAATGTTTTCCTTGGATAATATAAAGAGAAGGCAACAGACTGTTAAAAGATATCTCAACAAAAGTGTCAAGGCTGTCAAATTTAAGGTTAATGAGAAAGTATTGATGTGGGATTCAACTCGGACTTATAGAGGAAGGCATTCAAAGTTCCAAAAATTATGTATGGGTCCTTTTAAGATCGATTTTGTCCTAGGCGCAAACTCTTACATCCTAAAGGACTTACAAGAGTGGTTGTTTTCCTATAGCACTAACAATTCCCACTTAAAACACTAAGTGGAACCAACTGAAAAGTTTAACATTGTATGGAATGTTTTATGTATTATAGTTGTTTTATTTGCTTCGATTTTACATTTATGTTATTTCATTTCTGCTTATATCAATCCTGTTGTTTAATTTCTGCTATGACATTTCTTGTTATTTTGTTTATTTTTTACTTTATTTCTTGTCAAAATAAAATGTTAGATCAATTTTTCCACAATGAATCTATTCTGCAAAGTATTCTTAATCAATAAAAATCAGGTTACACAATTGTCATGATGTTCCCCTCGAAGGCATCATTGAAATTGTTATCTGCTTCAACTGTTGTTTTATAAGATAGTTGGTTTTATCCCTCTTCCGCTTTTCTTTTCTTCCATCCACTTCAAGATTCAAAAGAGCATATCAAAAAAAAAATCTCCTTGAATTCAAGAATGATTTACTATGATTAATCGAATGATTATGTTTATAGGGATAAACCCCCTCATACTTAACACTTTCCATGAGTTATTCCCAAAATCCCAGTCATTTTCCCCTTAAATCCGCTTACTTCCCCCTGTTGCATAATCATTCTGATGTATATCTTCTTGATCTGATGTTACTGGTCTGCAAAACCAAATATTCCGAGTTCTTAATTTGTTGGAAACAGATTTCTCTGTGGAGTCGCCAGTTTGTTGACGATTAAAATCGCGACGATGAATTCTACTCGCAAAGGATTGCTAAACGCTATTATTTATTTATGATAATAATATTTAACTAGTAGGTGGGACCCCCTTGTAGACTAGAGGCGCAAAAATAGACATGTTACTGTTGATTTTTCAATAATCTAGGCTTAATCATGAAGTTCATTCCATTTTGTCATTTTACTTAAACCATAGACAATTTGTTGCAACAACCAATATCACAAGAAGAAACACCATGCACAAGTACAAAAAAAGTATCCTGGGAAACCCTTCTCGACAAGGGAAGAGAACCCACCCAATCCTTTGTTATATCATTCAAGAGAAATACCTTCACCACCAAGAAAACCTAGCACACAAGAGGGTTCTTGCAAACCCTAGAAGACTAGCGCCCAAGAGAGGTGCACACTTTTCCCAAGAAGATGTACTTGCTGAAATTTCCAAACTCACACAAAAGATATGATTCCTCAATGGGGAATCTACCTTTATTTATATTAGAATTAACTTGTCAACTGAAGTGTCTATTGGCACAATAGGGCTGACCTCTCTAACTCACAATATAATTAATAATAACCAAATTAATTACCTTTTACATTAATTATCAATTACATTAAGGTGGGGTTGACCTGTACCCTTTATATTACAATTAGGGTTACAGGAAGGTATGACTCTTGAACAATATAGCAAGGGATCTCATACACCCAGTAGTGATCAACCACTAGGGGCACATCCATAGGGATGTCCATATCTCTATCTCACTGCATTACACAAGAGAACCACTCTCACTAGTGCTCAACCACTAGGATCATGTTCACATGTGTTCATCCACAGACACGTCCACTCAACATATATTCTTTCCCACTGCATTACACAAGAGAGTCATTTGGAGTTCATCATATTAAATCTATGATCAGAGGAGGCTAATACATCATGTTCATATCTATCTCATGACGATGCACCTAACTCTATGGGAATTCACACATTCACCTTGTGCTCAGCCACAGGCACGTCCAACTCAGCAGATATCCTTTCTCACTGTGTTACACAGGAGAATCATCTGGAGTTCTTCTCAACTCTCTATAAGGAGGATGCCATCTCTATGTTCCATATCCATCTCATATAGGAACCACACACCCCTCTCAGGGATCTCTCTCAAGTTTGTGTCCTAGAGAATGTCTCACGTAGCTGTAATTATCAACACTCCCTCTCAGCTAGGGAGGCATTCTCCACCAGGCCAAGTCTCTCACGGAAATACTCGAAATTTGTCTTGGAAAGTGGTTTGTTGAAGATATTTGTGATATGTTCATGAGTAGGAAGATATTGCGCGTGTATTGTCTTCCTCTACACCATGTCTATGATATAGTGATACTTTATCTCGATGTGTTTCGATCTCTCATGAAACACATGGTTCTCGAAGATCTTTACACAGCTTTGTTTATCACAATGAATAGTAGTAGGATCCATCTCATGGTCAAATAAGGCAGTCAAAATTTTGTGAAGCCACACTACTTCGTAGATTGCTACACTCAATGCAATGTACTCTGCCTCTGCAGTGCTCAATGCCACAGAGCTTTGTTTTTTTCTACATCAGGAAACCATGACAACCTTCATAGTAAAACAACAACCAGTTGTTCTCTTCCAGTCCACTATACTCTCTGCTCAATCTGTATTGGAATATCTTGCAAACTCAAGTTCACAGTGGAGGCATATCTCAAGCCATATCCAACTGTGCCTTGTATATATCTCAATACATGATATACTGCTATCTAGTGAGTCTGTCTCATATGACTCATGGATTGACTAAGAATATTCACTGCATAGAATGAATTAGGTCTAGTGTTAACTAGATACATCAATGATCCAATCAGTTGTGGATCAATCTCATCTGAATCATCATCATTCATTTTATTCAGATCCATCACAGTGGTTTTTCATTATGTCATACTAAACTTCTTTAATATTCCCATTGTATGTTTTCCTTCACTCAGGAAAAATCTCATCGATCATATGTGATACTTCTTGTCCCAAGAAGTAGTGTATCATACTCAGATCCTTCATCTCAAAATCATAATTCAAATCTTTACTTGTATCCAACAACATGGATTTACTTGTATCCAACAACACGACTTCCTGAATAAGTCATCAAAATCAGGCTTTCATCACAAATATAGTAATATAGTTTTGGTTTAGCAACACTTTTGTTGAAACCCAAACAAATCAAGAATCCATCTATTTGATGTAGTTTCCAAATCATGGATGATAGTACAGATGAAAGTGCATTGGTCTACTAAATCAATGTATCTAATCATAGTTCACTCCCTCTTTTTGTGATAATCCTCTAGCTATAGATCTCGCTTTGTATTTCTCGTCACTTCCATAGGTTACATGTTTGATCTTATCGATCCTCTTGGAAATCATCGCTGGTATTCTTCTTCTATGGCATCTTGTCATACTTGTTCACCCATAGATTCTTCATGGCAGGGAGTCTTAGAGTCAATGAAGTGGCTCATGGTTGAAGGATAGCTTGAAAATCTTCTTTTGCTTTCTCAGGATGTCCCTTGAGGGACTTGTATGTTCCTCTACCTCATGCAGAGTGAGTCTAGGTCAGACTTTTATGCCCTACTGCAATATCTCTGGACATATCAACTGGAGAAACTGGATCAACTGGAATAATGTATATCTCCCTCTGAACTACTGAAGGGGGAGAATGTATTATCTCACTGTCAATATCCATCTGAGATTCTCTGGATATTTGAAATGATATCTCTTCTTCAAGGACAACATCTCTGCTTGTCTCAATATGTATCTGACCAGGGATGTAGATCTGGAATGTCTTCGAAGATTCACTATTATCCCATAAATGTATCATTTCTTCCTGAAGGGTATAGCTTGGAATTCTTCTCTTTGGGTACATGAAAATACATTGGGCACCCAAATATCCTGAAGTGTTCAATCTCAGTCTTCACTCCGATGAAGGATTCTTCGAGAGTTATGTTTTTAAAAGTATGGTGAAGACTCTTGTTCTGAACATATATTGTGTCCTTCTTGGTTCTGCCCATAGAATCATAGAAATATTCCGATCATGCATTATTGCATTGGTTTCCTCAATGATGGTTCTATTCTTCCTCTTTCTCAAATAGTTTTGACTCCCTCTGAGTCAAGTGACTCCCTCTAAAGGATAAACATATTCATTCGTTGTTAACCTGTTTGGAACAAGAAAAAAAGAGGAACCAAAACAAGAATATATCCTAAAGGAGAATAATTAGTACATCTATAGAATCAAAACAATTTTAAGGATTGTTATCACAGCTACAACACCTACTTGTAATGTAGAAAACTTTAGAAATATAGGTTAGAGGAATGGAAATTACAACAATCAAACCTGGAGTCTTCACTTCTAGTGTGGTGTTCCTCTAAATGTACTGAGATCCCTCTGGATCCATGAATTTAGAAAAAGGTTCCTTCCTCCTGCAATTACCCTCATGACAATGATACAAATAATATATATACAAGTGCATACCTAAGGGTGTTGATATGATTTCTCCAATGGAACCTGGCTGATTTTTGTCCTCTGACATATTCATGAAGAAGGTAGTCACAGTGTCACCTTTTTATATCACCCACAATACATTTTCCTCTGAATTCTTGTCTTCCAGGAACTTGAAGTTGCTTGATTCATCAAGCTTATCTTCCATCATAGTTTTGTTCATCATAATTTTAGATTCTTCACAAACCCTTGTCAACTAGGCTAGAAAACCTAACGGCTAGGCTAGGCTAGCAACCTTAGGTTTTGTTGGGCTTATGACTGCCAAAAATAATCCTTGAAAGTAATAAGAACACGAGTAATCTTCAATTCTTCTTCAAAGAGATGCAGAAACCCTAAAAACTAGAAATTTGCGGAACCCTAAAAACCCTAGGGCCAAAAATAAAAAATTCTTGAAATTTCACTTTAAGAGCTTCTAGAGGTGCACTGAAGGAGGCCTTACCATCTTGTCCAAATTTCATCCCCAGCGTCCAAGTATTAAGGTCTTGAACACCTCAGAAAGGAGGGACGTACGGTTCTACAGAAATGAGAAGATGACTGGTAGATTCTTGTACAATGGGTTCTTCAAGACCTATGCTCTGAAACCATGTTGATTTTTCAATAAGCTAGGCTCAAGTATGAAGTTCATTCCATTTTATCATTTTACTTAAACCACAGACAATTTTTTGTAGCAACCAAGATCACAAGAAGACACACCATGCAAAAGTACACAAGAAGTATCCTGCGAAACCCCTCTCAACAAGGGAAGAAAACCCAACCAATCCTTTGCTATATTCTTCAAGAGGAATACCTTCACCACCAAGAAAACCTAGCACACAAGAGGGTTCTTGCAAACCCTACAAGACTAGCACCCAAGATAGGTGCACACTTTTCCCAAGAATATGCACTTGCTGAAATGTCCAAACTCATACAAAAGATATGATTCCTCAATGGGGAATCTACCTTTATTTATATTAGACTTAACCTGTCAACTGAAGTGTCTATTGGAACAACATGGCTAACCTCTATAACTCACAATATAATTAATAATAACCAAATTAATTATATTTTACATTAATTATCAATTACATTAAGGTGGGGCCAACCTATACCCTTTACATCGTCTTCATCTATGTCTCATGACAATGCACCCAGCTCTATGGGAATTCACACTTTCACCTTGTGATCAACAACATGCACGTCCAACTCAATAGATCTCCTTTCTCACTGCGTTACACAGGAGAATCATCTGGAGTTCTTCTCAACTCTCTGTAAGGAGGAGGCCATCTCTATGTTCCAGCTCTATCTCAGATAGGAACCACACACCCCTCTCAGGGGCTCTCTCTCAGGTTTGTGTCCTGGAGAATGTCTCACACAACTGTAATCATCAACAGTTATGCTCATATGTTTCTGTTGTTACGATGTTGCCTACAAAGTCCTATACTTTTGATGATGCAGTCTTGGTATCATTTGATATGATAAATGGGTGGATGATCCATTGTGGCTAAATGTTGTTGATATTTACTTGTGATATAGGGAAGTTCTATGATTATGAGAATCATATTGTTTACAGGTGCTATTCTATGTTATCCTATAACATTGGTTACTAATCCATATATGATTTATGCAAAGGATAATAAAATGGGATTTTGATCAAAACAAAAAGAAAGGAACTATGGATAAGTCCTAAGGCCATGGTAAAAGATTACATAGAAACTTTAAATGAATATATAAGTTGATACAAGTGGTGGACCTAGTTGTTATACTATGTGATTTTGTTTAAAATATTATATAGAGGCGCATATGGTAATGTTAATACATGATTATTGTTGAATTCATGACATAAAGTTAATGTATAAGTTATATGTCTCGGGTGGTGCACTATGAAATTGATATGGTATTGAATTTATACAAAGGATATGGAATTGAATTTTGGGATTGGATATGGTTTGATGTTATGTTAGTGGGTTGGCTCGTACATGGAATTGAAAAGGGCCAGGTGAGGAAGTGACATGCATTTATTGCACGTCACTCCAAACCTCCCTTGATCCTGTCAATCTAACATAGTTGCATTGTTGCTCTGTTGGTTGTGGAAGCTACGCGTTTTCAGGATTGGAAGGGAAAAAATCGACCAATTCGTCATTGAAGTGATTTTATCACAGGTATGGCTTTTATCTTTCCATCCATGATGGACTCTCTATATTATGAATCAAATGGTGGCTCAAGATTGCATGGGTTTTGTGTTTTCTTGAGTTTTTTACTGAGTGTAAATATTGTGTGTCTGGTTTGTTTAGCTTGAATTGCCTTATTTTCCACTTAGGAATTCTCTTATGGTTCTGTCAAAATATTGGGGTTATAGGTTGAAGGACTATGGTGTTTTTAAAGATCATGGATCTCTATTCATTCAATATTATATTTGCAGCCTATGGTTGTTACTCGATGGTAAATGGATATGAGGACGTAAAATATTATGAGCTCTCTGTGTTTTCTAAAGTCAAGCAAACTTTTATCACCTCTTTGCATTTAGTTTGTAAACAGCCCGACCTGGAGTTTGAATTGCTTCTATCTCCCTCGAGAACCTCCTGGGTTTGTCAAGACTTAGGGTTTAATGAATGTGGAAATTTTAAGGGTACGGGCTCACTCTCTTCAAGAACCATCTCTAATTGGTTGAATCTCTATGTGTCCTCTTTGTGATGAATGTGTTTGAACATAAAGAAAAGTATGGTTACCTACCACCCGAGAGTTGCCCTTCTTGTCGATTATGGTCTTTATTACTATGATTAATCCTATCCTGATCATGATTACATTTAAGTTAAGAAGGCACCTGTGTGAGTGATTATTTCATCAAGAACGATCATGATTCTCTCAAAGTTTAAAGGAGATACCTATGTGGCAGTATCGTTCTGTTCTCTTCATACATCATATGGTTATGTGGGTCATTCCTTTTAAAAGGAAGTCTGTATATATTGATGCACATGGAGATCAAGATTTGGGTTACATTTTTTTTGGTTGACTGTTGTTGTCGATTCAATATTGTGTTGGACACACCTACCACACTTAGAGGGGGGGGTGAATGAGTGTGGGGATATTTTTCCCAAAACTTCCCTCTTTCACAAAACTCATTAGTCATCATTCAACATTTACTCATTCCTCGTTGTTTTCATTTATAACCAGTTAGATGTGAACACATATCAACAATATATCATCAATAATTCATCACCACAAGGAACACAAAGAACACAAGATGTATGTACAATTTTCTTTTTATTACGGACTACAATCCTTAGGGTTTTTTGGCAACAACTGAATAGAGTACAACTCTACAAGAGAACCATCTCTATAATGCAAGACTCATCTTGCATCCTCAACACCAACTGAGATGAGGCAACAATCCTCAACAGATATCAATATGCAACAGGTACGCGACCTGTCAGCAGTGCAGCCCGCGTGTGTACGTGCCCTGGCTCACTACAACCCGCGTATGTACACGGCCAGTGTATACAACAACCTGTGTATACCTTCTGATCTATTAGGGTTTATCCTTTAATATCAACTCATATCCTCTGCAACCAAATTATCATTCTCTTATGTCTCTCATTGTCCAAACTAACCCACAGCCAGTCACAACACATCCAAGCTCTCTAATATATTACTCATGCTCCACAACCAATCAATATGAATGCTAACTCAATCATGTATAAGAAACTAGTATACCATAACAATCATATCACAACTAAATCACAAGAGTACTACTCACTCCATCAATCAACATAAAACACATCACAACAGACATACCAAGAATTCCCTAAGCATTCAAAACACAACAAGCAATACTATCCATCAAGATAATAATGTAACCATACCAGTGTCTTAGTGACAGATCTGAGCCCATAGAATGCAGATCTGGAACCTGCTTCAATCTTCAACAACTTGTCATCAACTCAACCACAAATATCCATGATTTTATCCATTGTACGCTCCTTGTACACAGACAACCCACTTACTGTATGCACCTTGTACACAGACAGATCGCGTATACGCACCCTATACACAAACAGCCCGCGTACGCACCAGAAAATAGGGTTTTTCTGTAATTCTGAGAATTTCATCATCATGATCTCAGACTTGCCAAAACTTTAATGCGTCCATGATATCCTCTCGATATCCTCTCTCTCAGAATAGATATTCAATCATGCTCAAGAGATCCACAACAAAGATGCTCTCACAAGAAGCTCTCCATCAATACTCCAAAAGATATTCTCACAAGAAGCTCTCCACTGATCCACAAAAAGGATGGATTGCAAGAGACCATTGCTATCTTATTTATACTTTCATCCTCTAGGTCACTTAACCCATTTCTTAGGTCACTTAACCCATTTCTAGGTCACTTAACCTATTTTCCTTATTTTAGGGTTTAACCACTTTCCATAAATAGAAAGTTCTCCAATACTTTATCATTTAAATATTCCTTCTTGATTTGTCACTTCAATTGATGATTTAAATAATCTTTCTTGATTTTTTCACTTCTCTTTATTATTTAAATAATCCACCTTGACTTTGTCACTTTACTTTATCATGTAAATAATGATTTCTCCTTTTCAATCACTTTGACTTCTTTGACCTTGTGGGCTTCAAGCCTTCATATGGGGCTCCTTCAATTTCATAAGGCCATAACTCTTAAACTATGAGGATTTATGTGACATTCCACATACCACCGAAAATGGCATGACAAGCACTATCCATCTAGGATAGTTTCACCAACAACTTCATTGATATTCATCTCATTATTCCATATACAAGCATGGGTCCTCCAACCATTCTTCTAGGATAACTCAATCCACAAAGCGTCTTCCCGTGAGGGATTTCACCATAAGGGGACCACTTTGGAGTTCATACATTTGTGCACCTTATCAATCATGATAAGACAATAATGATTCATCTATACATGGCTCCAACAATGCATCATATACCAATGAAACCACATCGATCCATCTTCATCATGTATCAATGACAACTCATTAATCCATATTCATCATATCAATGAAAACTCATTGATCCATCTTCATCATATCAATGACAACTCATTGATCCATATTCATCTATGCATTCTCATCAGGGACAATACATATTACATTACAGCAATCATCAATCAATCAATCCTTTGACATCAATCAATTAATGACATCAATCAATCAAACCATTGGCATCAATGACAACATGATCCAACAATCTCCTCCTTTGGCATTGATGGCAATACCAACATTGATGTCAACACCAATTACCAATTATTAATGTCAACATGTAGATAAGGCATGCTCTATATCAATAGTTAATGTGACTATCTCTCCCAATCAATAATCACATCAGCAATAGTCAATGTGACTATCTCTCCCAATCAATAATCATCAATCACATCAATGTGACTATCTCTCCCCCTTTGACATCAATGGAAAAGGGACATTTTCCTCTTGGGATTGCTCGCCTTGCATGAACTCTTCTTTGGGGTTGCTCCCCCTGTTTGAACTTTCCTTGGGGCTTCTCCCCTGTCTCGGTGCCTTTGATCTTCCTCTAAATAATCTCTCCTCTTTTGAACAAGGGATATCAATCTGATGTAATTTTTAAGATACATCGAACATACTCCTCATGTGACCATTGCTCCCTTGGAATTATGCTTATGTGCTCTTTCTTCAAATATAGGGTTATTTTCTAGGTATGCATCTGATAAATATCTCCTCCTAGAATCATGGGAAGAAGAATGACTTGCCCTATGGGTATGTCTCCCCCTATCTTCTCTGCAATATGAACAATATGGTACCATATGACGATCCTCAAACCTATTCATGCATCAAACTCATGCCATACCAAGCATCATGAAGCAACAAATATGTCAAAAATGAAATAAAGAATCGTGAGAAAAATATCAACCAAGTACATCATGTACAAGAATGTGTGCTCATCATGCACAACACCTATGTACATCAACCATGTACATCAACATCATGCAATGTGCCAAAAGATATCATCCATGGAATGTATCAATCATATGCCTCTACTAATATGCCAACATGTGCATCTACCAATATGCCAACCATGTGCATCCACCAATATGACAACCATGTGCAACTACCAATATGCCAACCATGTGCATCTACCAATATGCCAAACAATGTATCATATCACTCATGATATGTCTCCATCATAACCATGTATCAAACAAATACCAATTGTTGTGCTAATCAAGTAATACCAACGGTGTAGTATCATCAAGAATATTCCATATATGAGTGTACCAAAACATGTACACCACCATGCACCAATACCACAAAATGATGAATCACATACATATATGCCAAATCCTCCATGAAACATGTGGCAATCAACCTGCTAGTAGGTGCCTCTACCAATGTACTAGAAACATACCAATCATGCATCAACTATAGATTATCAATTATGTACAACATGATAATCTCATCAACTCACCAACCACATGTCCCAATGTGTAGCCCATCCATATGTCAAATGCATGCATCAAGTTTTCCAACAAGTAAGCTTCTGATAATACATCATCAAGATATATCACATAACCAAGGTGCCATAGCTTCATTTTCATAACCAGCATTGTTCTTCAACATAAAATGCATCAATCCATGTTCATGGGTTAGTTCCATGAACCCAATAATTTATTTTACATCATTACCTTACATAATCCAATATAGAATTATGAAAACCTATAGAAAATAGTGTCAAAACCTACAACAAACAATGTCAGACCCTGCATCATAGAGTTATACCATCACATCAAGTTGCAACCCATGTGCATTGCCTTTTTCCCAAGGCTTTACCACATGTACGCGGCCTGCTACACACCAGAGCGCATATGTACATGACCTATTTAAGGTCATCCTGCATATGTACACGACCTATTTAATGTCAGCTTGTGTATGTACGCGAATGATACCACTGTCACGCACGTATGCCTCTGTGGACAACACATTTGAACTCCCCTTTAGTATTTCATTATGATCTGGCTGCTCTGTCTTCTTCACCCACTTCTGTAGATGTCCCTGCTCCTAAGAACTTGAGCTCTGAGCATCCATCTTTTCAAAGACTCCACTCCTTCTATCCATGCTATTTGAAGTCCTCATCATGGACTTTCTTCTTGTGTTCCAACACTCCTGTGATTTGTGGCCAAATCCACTACAGTTGTAGCATCTAATGGTGTTACAGTGAACACAATGTGTCCTACTTGATCACATCTCCAACACCTCATGGTGTTATAAAATATTCCATTATATCTCCTTTCATAAGATGTACATTCAAAAGCTTTGTGACCATGTCCATTACATGAATAACAATGCCCATGAAAAATAATTTCATACCTTTTCTTTGGTGTCCCAAGAATAGCTTCTTGATGTCTTCGTTTCTTTGTTCTTTTGAGATTTTCTTTTCCTTGTGTGGATGGTTGTTTTGCAACATTGTCTTTCTTCTTTGATGGACTTACCTGATGCTTCTTTGAGGTGATTTCTTCATCATGTGTAGCTTCCTTTTTGTATCCAATACCTTATTTATCATATGGTGATCTTTGACTTTCCAAGATCTCATCCAAGATTAGTGAGTTATTCAAGAATTTATTTGAATTTTCCACTTTCTTTCTAAGATCAACAATTTCAGCTTCTAACTTACAACATGACTCTTCCTTTTCTTTTATTTGATTCTTCAATAGTTCCTCTATTATTTTGGCTTCTTCAATTTGGGTCTTGAGATGGACAATAGTTTCAAAACTTTTTTCTAATCTCATCATCTACATTCATATCTTATTTTCCATTATTTAGTCTTGTGATGTCTTCTTCCTTTTCTTCTAATTGAGTCTTACTACTTTCTTCTAGTTCTTTGAGCATTTCTTTTAACTTCAAGATGTGCCTTTGACTCTTCTTGAGAAACTTTTTAGTGTTATCTGAAAGATAGATATAGTCTATATAATAATGGCCATTGCTATATTCATACAGACCTCTTTCAACTTTCTCTTTAAGCTCCAATAGTTTTTCCTCTACTTCTTCCATGGGATAACAATCAATTGATTTTATCCAAACTACTTCTAGATTTTCTTCTTCACTTGTAGATAAAAATTCAACATAATCACATTTTGAATTATTGCAATCAAGGGTTTGTGTAGATTCTTTACCTTCATTTTAAATGTGTTCAAGATATTCCCTTTTGTCAACATCAGCACATGATTCTTTGCCTTCATTTGAAATGTCTTCAAGATCTTCCTTTTTTCCAACATCATCACTTTTAGAAATAATGCAACCAAGAGTTTTTGGAGATTTTTTACCTTCATGTGTCTTGATGGAGTTGTCTTCAATGTCTTTCTTCTCCTTCTTGCTTTGATTTGTCTCCTCTATCTTTAGCCATAGATCCTTGGCGGAAGTGCATTGTTCCATGCTTTCTTTGATAGGGCTTGAGAGTCCACTAAGAATGGTATTGAGAGCCAATGCATCATTCTTCTTTCCTTCTCTTTGAGCTGCAAAATTTGACTTGTTATTCAAAGGAACTGATCCACCAATGGATGCCTTCCAAATTGTTTCTCCCATTGTCTTCAAATGTAATCTCATCTCTATTCTCCAAGTAGAATAGTTTTCCTTATCAAGGATTGGAACTTCATCATCCATTTGTGTGTCTATGGATCTCCTTCAAGCTTGTTAAGGCTTGTAGTGAAGGCCTGCTCTGATACCAATTGTTGGACACACCTACCACACTTAGAGGGGTGGAGGGTAAATGAGTGTGGGGATATTTTTCCCAAAACTTCCCTCTTTCACAAAACTCATTAATTAGAATTCAACATTTACTCATTATTCATTGTTGTCATTTATAACCAGTTATATGTGAACACATATCAACAACATATATCAGCAATATATCATCGATAAGTCATCACCACAAGGAACACAAAGAACACAAGATGTATGTACAACTTTATTTCTATTAAGGACTACAATCCTTGGGGTTTTTCAGAAACAACTGAATAGAGTACAACTCTACAAGAGCACCATCTCTATAATGAAAGACTCAACTTACATCCTCAACACCAACTAAGATGAGGCAACAATCCTCAACAGATATCAATCTGCAACAGGTACATGACCTGTCAGTAGTGCATCCCACGTGTGTACGTGCCCTGGCTTACTACAACCCGCGTATGTACGCAACCAATGTATACAATAGCCTGCATATACTTTCTGAGCTATTAGGGTTTATCCTTCAAGATCAACTCAGATCCTCTGCAACCAATTTATCATTCTCTTCTGTCTCTCACTGTCCAAACTAACCCACAACCAGTCACAACACATCCAAGCTCTCTAATATCTTACTCATGCTCCACAACCAATCAATATGAATGCTAACTCAATCATGTACAAGCAACTAGTATACCATAACAATCATATCACAAATGAATCACAAGAGTACTACTCATTCCATCAATCAACATAAACCACATCACAGCAGCCATACCAAGAATTCCCTAAGAATTCACAACACAACAAGCAATACTATCCATCAAGACAATAATGTAACCATACCAGTGTCTTAGTGACAGATATGAGCCCATAGAATGCAGATCTGGAACCTTCTTCAGTCTTCAACAGCTTGTCACCAGCTCAACCACAAATCTCCATGATTTTATCCATTGTGCGCTCCCTGTACATAGACAACCCACGTACTGTATGCACCTTGTACACATACAAATTATGTATATGCACCCTATACACAGACAACCCACGTACGCACCAAAAAATAGGGTTTTCTATAATTCCGAGAATTTCGCCTTCATGATCTTAAACTTGCCAAAACTTTAATGTGTCTATGATATCCTCTTGATCTCCTCTCTCTCAGAATAGATCTTCAATCATGCTCAAGAGATAACAACAAAGATTCTTTCACAAGAAGCTCTCACAAGAACCTCTCCATCAATACTCCAAAAGATATTCTCACAAGAAGCTCTCCATTGATCCACAAAAAGGATGGATTGAAAGAAACCAATGCTATCTTATTTATTCTTTCATCCTCTAGGTCATTTAACCCATTTATTAGATCAATTAACCCATTTCTAGGTCACTTAACCTATTTTCCTTATTTTAAGGTTTAACCACTTTCCATAAATAGAAATTTCTCCAATACTTTATCATTTAAATATTCCTTCTTGATTTTGTCACTTCACTTTATGATTTAAATAATCTTTCTTGATTTTGTCACTTCTCTTTATTATTTAAATAATCCACCTTGACTTTGTCACTTTACTTTATCATTTAAATAATGATTTCTTATTTTCAAGCACTTTGACTTCTTTGACCTTGTGGGCTTCAAGTCTTCATATGGGGCTCCTTCAATTTCGTAAGGCCATAACTCTCAAATTGTGAGGATTTATGTGACATTCCACATACCACCGGAAATGGCATGACAAGCACTATCCATCTAGGATAGTTTCACCAACAACTTCATTGATCTTCATCTCATTATTCCATATACAAGCATGGGTCCTCCAACCATTCTTCTAGGATAACCCAATCCACAAAGCGTCTTCCCATGAGAGCTTTCACCATAAGGGGACTACTTTGGATTTCATCCATTTGTGCACCTTATCAATCATGATAAGACAATAATGATTCATATATACATGGCTCCAACAATGCATCATATACCAATGAAACCACATCGATCCATCTTCATCATGTATCAATGACAACTCATTGATCCATCTTCATCATATCAATGACAACTCATTGATCCATCTTCATCTATGCATTCTCATCAGGGACAATACATATTACATTACATAAATCATCAATCAATCAATCCTTTGACATCAATCAATCACTTGACATCAATAGTGACATCAATCAATCAAACCATTGACATCAATGACAACATGATCCAACAGATTGTGTCAATTATATGATAGAGACTTGTGTATGATTGGTTCACCGAGCATGCTCTTAACTCTATTCATGATTTTAAAAGGAACTTGTGTGTGTTTAAATCGGGCCTGATTTTTGTTAGAGGACAATGACTATTGATTGTTTATCCTGGGTGTATTATGGTTTGATTACCAAGGATGAATGTTGGGAATAGATAACAAGGATCACTATGCATGTTTTGTTTATTTTTAAAGAAGAGATCAACATTAGCACATGCAGTATTGTGGTTCAAATGGTTACATTGTTACTGTTGAATTGGAAATGTTGCATAAGTCATAATACACAAACTATTATAAAGTGAAGATTTCTGGGAAATTAAATTGTTTTATTGAGACAACAAGCAGTTTGTATGCAATTGAGGAACAATGAATGTTTTGGTCTTGGAAGTGGATGCTTTTTGGATTAACTTTGGAATAGAGTTGTGATAGTTGATTGATTTAATTTATTTTATGAACATTATCCATCTAATTCCCTCTCATTTTCTCACGTTTTCGCTCATTATAAATACCCTCATGATCCCAAATTCATTTTGCACGTCCTGTTCACTAAAATTAAATTAAAACTCTGTATGACAGTGATAAAAAATAACATAGATATAGATGGCAACTGGTATGTTTTGGTATTATTGCACAGTCAGCTATTTAATGAATTGTTGAGTAGTAATCGTGTTCTTACTCCCTGTCATGATATCACTTTTTCTCTCTATACAATCCCCCAGATATCCCATGAACCCTATTTCACCCCCTGCTCAATTGAAAATTATTAAATAAATTTTATGGATTGGATTGCATGGGTCTGATGTTAATTGATAAGCCAAAATTTGTTTCATATTAATAGAATGTCATGTATGGTCTGTTTAAGAGCTAGTTGCTAATAATTGATGCATATAGGATGAGCTTATTCAGCAGAGGAAGTCATGGTCGAAACAAGAGGGGCAAAGGAAACTGGAACATAGGGCCTAGAAAGATGAGATTCTCAATACATTTCGATGTCGATACTCCAGAGTTAAACCAACTCTTTCAAGCTGGATTTTTCAATTGGATTGGACATGGGATAGTCCAGCCTAGGCTAGAGAGGCCTCCCTTCCAACCCCAACATGTTCCTGGTATCCCTGTGCCCCATCATGTATCTTTGCAACCTGAATTTATCGAGAATGATGGATGGCAGTAGATCGTTCCCCCAACAGTATCCCACCGTCGTGGTTGGCCAAAATTGTCATTACCTCATCCTCCTCCACATGTTAACCCAAATGTTCATATTCCCCCTACACACTCACCTGTACATTCCTCCCATGCAAGCAAAAGACTCAAAACTGAGGCCCACCATGATAAAGGTAAAGTTGTTGTTGCTCCCTAATCTCCTTCAAGTGACTCATCCAAGTTAGTATCATTGTGTATGCACTTGAGAGATGACTTCTCCCATGTCATTAGTGACATCAAGTCTCAAGGTTCCACCCAACCTAAGGCTAATTCAGGGAAGACAAAAGGGGATAGTAGCAACAAAGGAAAAATTGCCTCTCAAAGTGGTAAATATGGTTTTTGAATATGTGTTTATTATTGATTTATTGAGGACAGTGGACTTCTGAAAGTTTTGGACAACAAACTATTTTGGGATATTATGGATATTTACATGTTTGGATATATTTTGAAATATCTTTGATATTTAAATTTCAAATTGTGAAAATAATTATGGAAGCCACAAGGAGGCATGTGTTTGATTGATTGTCTAATTATGTTTATTTTGTTAATAAATAAAAGGAGTCACAAGAGGTCCCACCTACTAGTTATTATTTAATAAAAGACCCTTAAGTATTATTATTATTATTTCCTCCCCTAAACTAAAAGGTAGTTGAGTTTTAGTTAACTAAATGAGGTAGTTGAACTACTTCAACTAATTTGGAATGCATAAAATCCAAATGAGAAGGAAGAACAAGGGGAGAATAGAAAGAGAAAGCATACTAAGGTGTGTTCTTGAGTTTTATTGAGATAGTTCAATTTTCATTCATTCTTCAATTCATTAAAATCCTAATTCTCTTTTATGACAGCAAGGTCCTATTGTAAACAACAAGGTTCAAAGTTGAACGATGTCATTTAGATGCTTGTTTCAGAGGTGTTGATCTATCTTTGATAGTCTGTGTAGACTTGTCTGTTTATGAATTAAATTTCATGACTGATAAAGGATATTGTGCAGAGTCAAATGGGAAGTAGTCTGTGGCAAGTTGATCTAGATTTTAAAGTTTAGTTTTTACTTCTTGTCAGAGTCCTTTTGTATTGTTTTGCATCGAGGATATCTAAGTTTGACCTTGGTCCATTCCCCCACAGGGATGTTTATAAAGAGAACGATTCTTTTGATTTCTTGGAATGAAATTAAGCGATTGCTATTATGTCTCATATGTGTTAATATGTGACTTGGTATTTTTTCTTTTGATCTCCATACTTTCTTCTTTGCAATTTGTTATATTCAGAAAATTATATAAAAATGTTATATTTTGCAACAATATTTTAATTTAAAAAATCATCCTAAGCCCTCGTAATTAATACTTGTGGATTGGGAAACACTTTTTGAGGCTATAAACATAGGGTAATATTCACGACTATCTTGCCTTAGCCAAGCAAGATTCGAAAATGCTTGATTAAGATAAATTCATATATTTTCCTCAACAATGGTGAAGTCAGGACCAGTCTCATAGAGGTGGGGCCATCCAAAGGTCTCGTGGACGCAAGAGTCTATCACCGTGGTGAGTGCCACAACTAGAGGTCGACACTGGCAATATGCGATGCAATTGGTACTTCATGTCTTATACCTGATGTTGAGGTGGAACTGTTGCAAGTATGTGGACCACTTCTAATGGTGGCCATTCTGCAATTTTCCTTATGTCTGCGTCAACTGCAATAGCTTATGATTAATGTGGATGATTGTCTCCTTCCTGAGAATGTAATTCCTCCACTGGCGGCAGGCTTGCACAATGGAGTACATTTTTTTTTCGTAAGTAGGGTACTTACAGATGACATATGATAGTGTCTCACTATGATAGGCCACGAGGTGGTCGTGCTGAGTGAGAATTGTTCCCACATCATAGTCTAAATCATCTGTCTCAATCTCAAAGGGTTTTTGCAGGTTGGATAATGAAAGAACTGGGGCTGAGCACAAGTGTTGCTTCAAATATTCAAACATTTGTTGTCAATACAAGCCACACACAAAATTTTCCTTACCACCACCCCTGGTTACTTGGCTGAGGGCCCATGCAATATGGGAGAATCCCAACACGAACCTGCGATAGAAATTTCTAAGGTATGAGAAGCTCTAAAGCTCAGTGAACGTGGTTGGGGCTAGCTAGTCACGAATGACTTGGATCTTGGCTGGATCCACATGCACGCCATGCTCATCAACAATGTAGCCTAGGTATTGGACCCTATCCATGCCAAAGGGGTATTTTTCCAAGTTGGAATATATCTTGTGTTGTCGCAGTGTATGCAGAACCTACTGAATATGCTACAAGTGTTCCTCCCAAGTCTTTTTGTATATGAGGATGTTAGCGAAATACACCACTACAAAATAATCGGTGAACGACTGCAAGATATATTCCATTATCCTTATGAAAGTTGTTGGGGATTTTTTCAAACCAAAGGGCATGACCAACCATTCAAAAAGACTTTCTTTTTACATGAAGGCAATGTTTCATACATCTTTCTTCTCTATTGGGACATGATGGTATCTAGACTTCAGATCAATCTTACTGAAGTATTTGTCTTCCTTGCGCTAATCAAGGATATCATCAATTTGGGGAATCAGGTACCAGTTCATGACTGTGATTTTATTTAGGGCCTGGTAATCAATGCAGAGTCGTTAGATCTCGTCTTTCTTCTACACAGGCATGATTGGGATACCACAAGGTGATGAGTTTGGTCGTATGTGCCCCTTTTGGAGCAATTCATGGATCTGACACTTGATCTCCTCATTTTCTAATACAGAGCGGCGATATACTGACCCATTGGGTAGCGGTGCGCTGGGGTTCAAATCAATGGAATGTTTGACCTGACAGTGCAGAGGTACCCCAGTAGGTGAGGAGAATATGTCTTTGTATTCTTCCATGAACTTATCCACTTGCTTCTACTATGTGGAGAGGTCGGTGGCGAAGGCCCTGGATGTGGATTCCATATTTCTTTCACTCTAAGAGTGAATCACGAAGAAGACAAACTTCATGGTCTAAGAGATGACCTTCCTGCATTGCTTGGTAGAGATCAAAGAAATGGAACTAGGTGGGACTACCTCAGGTATCTTGTACAATTTCTTGTTCAAAGTAATAATAACACTACGAGGCCTAGACTCATATACATCATGACATTTCCATAAATAAGTGTTGACCAAAATTTGATCATCTATATTTTCATGCGCTTGGGTTCATAAAATCCTTGGTATCAAAAGAAGACATTTTTTGAACTTTTATAAGTTCACTCTGCAGCCCTCAGTCTCATGTTTTTCAAGCACCTTTCGGATCAAAAATCCATTTTCGTATGCATAAGTTATTCAAGATCTGGTCTAAAGTTTGGAAGGAGAGATTTTTAAGAATTTTTTAAGTATCATGTTCTCCTCTCCATTTTCAAATTTTGGTTAAGTATTCTCATTACTTGTTTCTCTCACCTTTCACCTCTATCCATCTCAACACTTAACCATTTTTCCACTTGTTTCCCTCTTTATTTTATCCTCTCTTTTATCCCTTTCTATTATGTTCATGGGTTGGTGGACTCATGGATCCTCATCTCCATCCATGCTCCCATATATTGAGTCCGACCAACCACAACATTATTCTATACTTAGTCGTTTCTGCAGCCGCGAGTTCGCGGGTTCAAGCTTTCATATGCCGTGTTCTGTGATATACATTTTTCACCCAAAGTTACGTGATCTTCATTTTTACCATAATATTTGTCGCAGGTTCCAAGCCCTTAATCTTTTTATTCCTTCTACATGCAAGTTCGATCGACCGCCTTTCTACACTTAACATATGTTTGATCGTCCATAACCATGAGTTGGTGGGTTCATTAAATGTTTTATATTCAAATACTCTCTTTTCCGTCCCCACAGCCTACAAAATATCCCCTCGACTTTAGTTTCCCACAATTCTCCCTCATCCCCTCTTGTCCCATCTCCCATACTTAGCCAAATTCTCAAAGCTATTAGAAGGCATGAAAACCAACGAATGAGAATATGACACATGGTAAGCTGAGGATCATGACATATGGCAAAAAATTATGCGATGAAACATGGCGATGAGGTGGACCATTCCTGTGATGACATGTGGGCATGAATTATTGATGACATGGCATGATATGGATGATGACAGGATTCCAAAAATTATAATTTTATTTGATAATTTTTCAAGGGTCGAATCCTCCAAGCTCCATAATTTCTTCTTTTCTCGTGTTTCTTTCTAAGTGTATCAAGAAATTAGTATTATATATTATGAACAATATTATATCCCAATGCATATGGGATAGAATTTTAAACAAAAAATTCGAATTTTATGAAGGGAAGCACAAAAATCAATCCAAGGGCTGAGATTTTCCCATCAATTTTGATCGACGATGGTTGAGCGTTGATCTTGTGGAGGCCATAACTTGAGCTTCGGGTGTCGGAATCACACAAACTTTATACTGTTGGAAATATATTTTGACATAGAATATGTTGGTATAGGTTTAAAATGTTGAAAGTTGATACATTTTTCTCATCAATTAAAATATCATTCAGATGCATTTTTAATGGGTCTGCATGACAACTCAATTTCACGAGATCATATGTTGAGATCCGAGCGACAAATTTGGGAAAATTGTGTATCGTTGGAAATATGAGATGATGAAGAGAACATAAGAAGTGGTTTATATGGTTAAAGATTTGGTCTTCACTTCCATAAAATTACATTACATTCGTCCTATTTTAATGGGAAATTAATCAAATTGTGTAAATAAAAGTTTATTTAAAATATAAATATATATATATATATATATATATATATATATATATATATATATATATATATATATATATATATATATATATATATATATATATATATATATATATATATATATATATATATATATATTAAAAAGGGAACTCCAAAGTGGTCCCCTTATGGTGAAAGCCCTCACAGGAAGACGCTTTGCGGATTAAGAGAACCCATTATTAATTGTGGAATAATGAGATGAAGGATAGTGATTTTTTCAAGGAAACAATCCTATATGGATAGTGCTTTTCATTCCATTTCCGTTGGTATGTATAATGTCACATAACTCCTCGCGGTTAGAGAGTTATGACCATGTGAAGTTGGAGAACCCAGGTTTGGGTAATATACCCAAGTTTGTTTGATGGATAACGGTATGATTTTTGTTATGTTTGAAGGTAATGATATTCTAGATGTATAGTACATGTCATTCCATTTCTGGTGGTATGTGGAATGTTACATAACTCCTCACGGTTTGAGAGTTATGGCCTTACAAAGTTGGAGAACCCTCATATGTCATCTAGAAGCCCCAAAAGGTCAAAGTAGTCAAAGTGGTTTAAGATATTTTAAAAGGTAAATAATAAAGTGAAGTGATGAGTGT
>ML802711.1:27785-65942 GCA_009831015.1 Picea engelmannii | reverse complement strand
TATGTATGTATGTATGTATGTATGTATGTATATGTATATGTATGTATGTTCCAATAGAAGGTACAACCATGGATACATAATCAAGATTTTGATCAAAAGAAAAAAAAACTTCATCTTCTCCCTTTTTTTTGTTTTATATATTCTTTTACACCACTTCTCATAGTTTTATGCTTGAGTCTCAGAGTTGGCCACAAGGCTGAGTTGTTGAGTGTTTTTCTTATTTTCTTCTAAGATATTTTCTTATATGTTCATGGATTTTTTGCAACCACCTATATGGTTGTCAAAGATTTTTGTAATGAAGAACATATTTCATAAATAAAACTCCACAAAGAATTGCTTCGGGGTTGATCTCGACTGTTCTTTGTAACCATGTTTTTAGAATATAAGCATTTGAGGTTGACCTATCAAATTCTCTTTTGATCTTGATTGCAGTACTCTGTTAAAATTATTTGAGATGATCAAATCATTCTCTCCTATGAAGAATATATTGATGTATTTATATATTGTTAAGAATATTTTTTGTGATGTTGATCACAATTTGATCCTGATGTTGAAGCCCTCCTTCAATCTTGTCTTTTGATGCATATAAAGATTGTACTCAGGTTATTGAAGAACCATTTTATTTCATAATCTCAAGAAATAAATATTTAGGGTTTGTTGCCTAACACTCTCCTAATCCAAGATATCACATATATATCTTTTAGTCCAAGAGGAGTACCACCTCTCTAAAAATGAAGGGGGACTAATGTCCTTGTGAGGTTTTCGTTTTGGTCCTAACGGATTCAAGTGTCAACAAACTTCACAATAACATCACAAACTTCAAGGGAGAAACATCACACAATACCTCATCTTTGAAGGGCTTGATGTCGTACGACAGGAGACACTATTGGATGACGTGAAGATCGCTTCCTTGGAAGGGCCATCTGATGGTGTAAGGTTGCGGGTGCGACGTTGTCAGTAGGGTCAACCACTTGAAAATCAACGCTGATATGAGGTTCTTCTAGCTACCTCTATCAACGATGAAGTGCAGAGGGGTACATTTCACCCACATCTGTGAATGAAAGAGGTGCTTGCCTTCCTCTAGCTCATCAGGTTCACCAGGCTGGATCTTGGTGGTAGCAACGATGGCACTAGGTTCCATGTCAATGATATGTCTCCCCTTTTCTAGTTCTAACTGAAAGTCATAACACACATCTGATTCAAAGGCTTTCACCTTAGCCACCAATGACTGCCTTGAGCAGCAATCAGTAGTGTTATGCCAGGGGATCTTATGGAAGTCACACCACTTTCTGGTGTCTTTCTTCATATTTCTATTGTCCTTCTTTGTTTGTGGCTTAGACTGGTTGTCCTTAGGCTATCCATATTTTCTCTTACATTTGTTCTGCAAGTTGGGGATGCCCTTGCCTTGCTTCTACTGTGAGGGGTTCCCAGACCCAAACAGTCGTGCCTTTTGTTTAATCTTTTGCTCGATTTTGAGGACATATCGATAGGCCATGCCCAAGGACGAGATGTCCAGAAACTCCATTTCTTCATGGATGTATCAATGCAGACCACCGTGATACTTGAGCAGTAGATGTCGCTCAGAATATTTTATACCCATCTTGGTGCGCAAGGTATGGAAGATATTTGTGAACTTTGGCACTGCTTGGTCCCTTTCCTTCCGCAGTGTGGTCCATTTTGTATACAGGTCTTCATAACTTCCAACATTAGTATTGTTCCTTAATAACATCCCTGAAGGACTCACAGGTGAGTGCGATTGTAAATAATGAGGGTTCCTTTCTTGACTTTTGCTCACAGAAGGTCTCCCACCAATTTTTGACATGGGGAACAACTTTGAGAAGCGCAAAAGTAATCTTGTATCTATTTGAAAAGTTATGGACAAAAAAATACCCTTCTAGCAGATTCAACCATTTGTCTACAACATATGCTTCTATCTGACCTTAAAATATAGGAATATCAAATTTTATATGTACCTTGAAGGGGGCGGCACCTCCGCTCGAGGAAGATGCGTCGCTTGTTGGTATCCATTGAAGGATTTGAGAAAAATTATCCATCATTTCGTTCCTCTATTGTGTGAGGGATTCCTCGAGCAACAGTTTGAAAGGATCTCATGTCCCATCATCTTTATTTTCTCCTGTCATGGAAGGTCGCTTGGGCGTGTGAGATATTTTTTCCTCAAGAGAAACAAACTCAAGACCCAACTCTTTGTATCCTAACCTCGTCAAGGACATGCACTAAGAATGACAAGGAGCATACCTCTCTGGTACCATTGATCCAGATTTTATGAGCAAAAACAAATGAACACAGATTATTATTATTATTAACATAGAGACACAAGGAACAATAACAGAGATACAATAAAATTGGCTTCTATTCAATAAAGAAATATGTTGAAACTGTAAAATGCAGACTGAAAACAAGCTTGCTAGAATGGTGGTGGCTTATCTTTGAGAAGAGATGTGATGACTTCTCTCATTCAGAAGAAGATGAGTAAAATGAGGCTCCAAAGGCATTTTTACATCAAACATGAATTCCAAAACCATAGACATCCAAAAACCTAACCCTAGGAGATGAAGTGCCAAAAGTCATGTGGGCCCCATTGGGGTAAGTTAGTACAACAACTTACCGAGGTCGTAACTTTTGCATATGATCTATGTTTTAGGCGCACGATATCCCGTTGGAAAGGTCTATCCGAGGAATACACATTAATTCATAAAACGTTTACATTGTTTCTAGCTTGACTATGGTGATCCCTAAAAATGTTTTTTAGGGCCTCAAAACAACCCCGGAAGTTCAAGCCCCGAAAACTAGAAAAAGACTACCAATATGAAAAACTAAAACTGCCAAGATGAAACATGTAAGTGTGTCAGTTGGAATAGGTGGGTGTCCATCGATGTCCACCCAGATCACCTAATCACCCTTCATCAAAGGTTGGGGTGACTCCCTTGTCAAGCATAATTTTCTAGAGCACTAGGGAATTACCTATTTCTTTATACATGGAAAACCAACTGGTCCCGATGAAGGGATTAAAAATGCATGGTGATTACTAATCTATTAACTTATTTTCATTTTAAACAATGATGGATATTTTTATGCTAATTTTATAAGTTTAATCATAATATATGATTGCAATGGCAAGGAATAACTTGTTTTATCAACTATTGCACGAGAAGGCATTTGCTCTTTTCGCATCAACAATAATAACTTGCTATAAATACCAAAGTCGAAGTTTGAAAAAAGAGTTGATGAAACACATGATGAAGATTTTTGGTCAAGTATTCAACCAAAATATGGTTGGTTTTATGGAAAGGAAGTATTTGAAAATAGTGTGAGACAACTACTACACTAATATCCTATGCTACCCTAATTATGAGCGTCTGCACTAGTTCCCCAAAATGAGTGGGATGCATTAGTGGAGGATTTTAAGGAGAAGAAGATGAAAAAATCAGGAATCTTGCCAAGAGTTGAAGAGTGGGAAAGGTAAATTTAATTTAATATACATTGAAATTATAACTATGCAGTTGACCTGAATGATTAAATCACAGTAACACTCACTTCAAATTTTTTGTAGTCTCAAAGACACTTTGAAGGCCACACATGTTAGATTAGACAAGGTTGGGCATCACAAACTTGGCCCGGGAGGCTATGTTAAAATAAAAGGGAGATATGTAAGTACTAAAATTGAAAATATTTCGTTATTGATTTGTTCAACTATAATTTAAAATCTTTTGTAACTGAATTGTGTTATGTATGCATGTAGTCAACTAACTATGAAAATATGCCCACCAATGAGGATCTAAATGTTTCCTTGACAAGAGGATATAAAGCCTTGGTCAAAATGAAGAAAATCAAGGCACATAATACTTCTACTGTCGACGAGGACATAAAGAAGTTAAATATATTTTGAATGGTTAATTATAAACAAGTTGTCATCTCACTAATTGGTAAAGATTAGGACATTAAAGTATCAATCTAGGGTTCGTAAAATTGTGAGACACAATCAATATATGTGAGGGAATTAGTCTTAAAATCAACCTAAAATCTATCAAGAATGCTTTCACACAATGATACAAAGCATTTCTGCAAACTAACTTCAAAAGAACAAAACTGATTCTTCAAATGTTCACAACCTCAATGGTGGATACATGAGTTACAAAAGGATATCGTTTCAATGGAGTGAAATCATCTCTATAACAAAACTCAGCTTGACTATGAATTTGAAAGAATATTTATGTGTCTAAGAAGGAAAATTAAAATACTCAAAGAATGTTGAATTCCTTCAACTTAATATCCATAACTTCTTTGGTCAAAAACCAGATTGTAGAATGGAGTTTGCTTCCACCATTGATGAGTTGTAGTTGTCACAATTTCAATGGTAAAAGTGTTGATTGCAAAGTGTAAATGTATTTACAATGATACTCTAATGATTGTGAAGTTTAAATAACTCAGGAAGAGGAGGATTTCTACAATGATACATTGTTTAACTGTGAGAAAAGATTGCAAGGAAAATGCAAAATAATTCCAATCTCTTTAATCCAAATTTATCATAGTCTTCAGTGGTGGGAAAACATGATGTAAAAAGAAATTTGTCATGAGAGTTATGAATTTCACATCTATACTCTTATTGAATTATGAATATTTTGGATTTAAGAGGAAGTTCAAGATTAATTCTAAATACAATTTTCAAAAGAGAAAACCTCTATAGCTAAACTGAAAATGAAACAAATATTAAATTTTTTTTAAAAATGAAATATTTATCAGCAAACAAAAAATGAATAAGTAGCAAATAAAACCTTTGTACAACAATGTACACCTATGACACAAACCATTGCAAAGGGGCACTTCCAAGATTTGGTTCATGCACATAATCAACAAATCAAATGAAGAGAACTAGTTTTTTTTAAATTCAACTACAATTGGTTTATAAGTTTCCAAATTCGTATTTTTTAATGCCTCAAAGTTTTGGCATATTTAAATATGTTAAAACATAACTGATGAACATGAAATATCTCTCTGAAGTAATGATAGATCACAATGACCTCTTTTTGACGCTGGATCGAGCTTCAGATGAGTGATTTGCTCCAAAAAATCATGAAGAAATCAAATTTTGTTCTTGTTTTCATATTTCTTCATTATGGAGGGTGTGCATTGACCAAGTGTTGACTAGAGACTTTATGAGCTATTTCACATGCTTCAAGAGGTCACGATCCATGGTATGAATGCTAGGAACAAAACCCGTATTCCCTTTTTCTCTGATTCAGCCTGCAAATATACTAATCTCAGAGCAATTACTGGAAAAAATAATTTATGGTAATAATGCTAATAAAATCGACTTTTCAATGCAAAAAAATTGTTAAAATTCACATATTAAAAGAAAATGATAGAAATACATTTTTGATCAATTTTAGGGGCAAAATGAGGAGAAAATATGGAAAAAGTAGTGTATGGTGGGTTTATTAAGGCCACTGTAGGGTTTATTATGAAGGTTAGTTTGCACCAAACATGAGGCTCAACATCTCCCCCAAGGTGAAGGTGTTACATGTCCTCATGCAACAAAAAGATGTCTCTTTTTATCTTCACAAACCCTCTATTGCCTCAGTTTCTTACAAAAAGGACATCTACATATGATGGGTCTGATTTATGAACTTGATGTCTCTGCATAAGTAGTCTTATCTTTAAACTTGTATTCTTATCCTTTAAAGACTTTTTTGCTGAAAACATTTGTATGCTTGCTTGGAGATGAGAATGTTTTATCTCTTAAGTTTCTTTTTTTCTACTCTGATTCTATCATTCTCTTCAATAATTTTCTTGTTCTGCCCCCTAAGCAAATCATTCTGAGTTTTTATGTACCTCTCGAGTGTTGGAATATTCACCAATACTGAGAGGAGGTAAATCAATATTGAACACTTTTACCACTTTTAATCACAACTTGTAAACATTATATTATCAACAATTTATCACTTTATGATTGCATTCAAGATATCATGAACAATGCATAACATATAACCACAAATACACAGTACACAAGAATTTTACGTGGAAACCTAAAGGGGAGAAAACCACTGAATGTTTTCTTATATATCAGAAGATTACATTCATAGGAAGCACCAACTTTCAAAATTCTCCCAGCACCAACTAAAAGTAGGCACCAACCCCCTAATTTACATGCTCCAACCTTAAGGAAACTAAAACTCCCCAAATTCTCCAGCTCCAACTAGAAGGAGGCTCCAAACCCCTGATTTACAAGCTCCAACTTTAAGGAAGCTACAACTCCCCAAATTCTCCATCTCCAACCCCCTAATTTATAGGATTCAACCTAAAGGAATATCGAACTCCCTAGATTCTCTGACTGCAACTGGAAGGAGGCTTCAACCCCCTTTCCTTGCCCCTTCCCTCCTCCCTGAGATATAAGTGTGATACTCAACCTGTCACTATTGTTGACACTGATACATCATCATCATCAAAACAAAACTCAACTTGTCATTGTAACTTTCACTGATATTGATACATCATCATCATCAAAACCAAAATCAACCTAAAACTCTAATTGTCATTGATATTGATACATCATCATCATCAAAACTAGCTCCACTAAAATTGATACATCATCATCATCAAAACTAGATACATCATAACTAATACATCATCATCACCACAAATGATATATTGACATCATAAACTTGGGTCCACTTAAAAGCTAGGTCCACATCAAGATCACAGGTCCACATGGGGCCACATATAAACCCCAACATCACTTCTTAAATTTATCTCGAACACTTATTTTAGACTAGTTTCTGGATTAGTCACAAACCCTAAATTTCAACAAGTGTAATTATGTACCTGTAATGAATCAAGGTCTGAAACTTGTACTCAATATTCCTCGATATCTTCTCTGAAATTCCTCCAAGTTTCTCTCTTTGAATTTTCACTGAAAAAGAGATATAGCAAATATGGAAGACCTTCCTCAATTATGTCCTATTTTGGATATCAAACTTGTACAACATGCCACGCACTCAATATTTGATATATGATTTTGAAACTCACAAACAAATACTACAAACTGTATGATTTCCAATGAAATTGGTCTCATAGAATTTGGATCCTCTGTGAAGAAGTTATGACTGTTTTTCCCGAAACACTTGTTTGAGACTAGTTACAGGACTAGTCAAATATCTTCCACAGAGTGTATCTCCAAAAGTGAAATGACCCAAAATCTTAAATTTGTACCATATGTACCTTGATATGTCTTCTCAACATCCTCCAACTTTCTCTATCTAAATTATTCTAGGAAAAATGTTATAGCGAAAATGGAAAGATGACCTTTAAAGAACATACCTTAGCACACACCATCACAAGACTTCATCTTCCCGTAGAATTTCTCGCTTCTTCTCTTCATCTTCCCTCTGAAATTCATTGCCAACATTTTACTAAGATATCACAAGATTGAATGATGAAAATGATAGGTTCTTAATGTGTATTTATACTTTTCCACGTACCTCCTTTACTTGACTTTAGGTCTGACTTGTAACTTCTTGTTTGCAACAACATTTTCTCCTTTACTTGACTTTAGGGCCAACTTATAACTTCTTGACCTTACATCTAGGGCTTCTTGACCATGCTTCGGGGATTCATCTTTAAGAGGGTATAAATCCTCAACCTTGAGGAACCACATGGTGTGTCACCTAACGTTGGAGGCGTCTTAACAAGAACTATCAGTCAATGGATGTTTTGCAGGCATTTACAATGTCCTTCATACTCTTTTTCTTAAATCAACTTTGGGCTTCATGACCACACCTATGGGGATTCTTAACCACTTAATCATATTTCCAGGGCTTCTTGTAGACTTCTTTAAAGCATCTTCCCATGAGGGCCATACTTAAAGCTACACCATAAGGGGACCATTTTGGAGACTTCTTCAAATACACCCATCACTTCTAGAAGCTTCCAAACTTGCTTCAGGGCTTCTTCTAGGGTTGACATAACTTTCTTCGGAGCTTCTTCTAAGGTTGACATCAATGAAAACCAACTTTTCAACATATAGTACCACCATCTCCTGTACTTTTTTTTTAACCTGCTAATCTTCCTCTTCTTTTTTTTTATTTATGTTTCTAAAGAAGAGATATTTTGCATGGGGGATTTTTCTTTTGTTTCCTTTGAAATTCCTTTGATTTCCTCCTCAAGGTTTTCCCCATTTGGTGCTTCTTTCTCATTTGTAGGAAAAGGTTCTTCATATATCGTTGTATCCATCTTTTCATGGGTTGTTTGACCTATAGAAAACTATTCCTCTACGGCTTCCATGTTTTCTATTAAGGAATTGTAAGGACTGATAAGTAGGATAAGTGGGCTTGAATAGTTTCAAGATATGTAATGAAAATGGAATAGGATAAGGCTATGGTATAGTAAGGTTATGATAATCCTTATTATGAAAATAGGATAGGATTATAAACCAAAAATTTTGAGGTTAATAACCACCAAAACATTTAGGATAATGGTATATAAAAAGGTGTATAAAAAGGCATTCATCATTAACCTTTAATATAAGATTTTAACAAGATTCAAAACATTCAAAAGTGACTCTACCAAACTTTTGATACCATGGAAGTAATTTTGGTGTAGGCTTCAAATTTCTTATGACCTTCAACTATATTAATGATCATGCTTTGTGTTTGTTGACAGGTACATATGATCTTCTCCTTTGCTTGAAATAGATATTGATGATCTTGTGCCTTTGTAGGAATGATTTGGACCGATTTTGAAGTAATCTTGGACTGATCTTAGGCTTTGTAGGAGTATATGATCTTTTGGCCTTCTTCTCACTTCTAATTAGAAATAAACCTTTTAGAGACTTCAAAATATAACATTATCTTTTTATCTGCAACTTGATACCATCCTTTTTTATGTGATCGTCTTTTCCTTTTTCCTTGTTTAGATTTCTTGTTTAGATTTCTGAATTGGGAAGAAAGATGCCTCCTCCAACTTGAATATTGTTCAATAGTTGTTGATGCTAGTATTTCTTTGATGCTTTGTTGATGCCAATTGGGAGTCTTCCATTGTATTCTTATGATAATTTGATTGTTGACTTGTAAACTAGCTTTTTTTTGTTTGAAAAGTACACTTGAACTCATTCCTTATTGAATAAATGATCATAACACCTTACCTTTATTTTTTTATTTGGATCAAAAACCTTTTTGAATCCTTCTCCTGGTTCATTATGAAATGATTTTCATTGTTGAATTGATCCTCGTGAATGGAATAAGTCTTAATTATTTAGAAAATAAGAATACGTGTGCTTCTACTAAACTGAAGAAAGGTTTGTTGCTTCTATTTGGAACAAGAGTCAAGTGCAGTGAAAGAGAGTTGTTATATGAACAAAAAACATAAATCTTCTTCTCTTGAAACAATCTGACTTGTTTGAATCCCCTTTTATTTTCAAAATATGAAAAAGAACTGCAAATTGTTGTTTAGTAAACTTTAGAACAAGAAATGATTGTTGCAAGTTGTTTTTGATACCATAAACCATATAGTCTTCACACATAACCCCTGCTGGTATAATTCAATCTATGTGAATGGATTTAATTGAATTTGAACATAGAAATAACTCATTGGACTACCGACCAATAATGTAAATCGTTAACCAATGCGAGACAACTCACCATTGATGAAAATGAGTGTCAAGGTACATGAGTACATCCTAACAGGAATGAATGGATGTGTTGGAGTCGAGTCACCTGCAAGATTTGTCAATCAAGAGACATTAATGAATTCTCATTTTTGAAAGGTTTTTCATTGATGTATGCAAGTCCCAGGGTACTTATAAATATATCTAATCTCAATCCCAGATGATGTGTTAGAGTCGATGGGACGAGATTTGCTAGAAGGAGAGCCTTAATGAATCTTCTATCATCTAACACGAGGACAAAATGATTTGAACAATACAAGATGGAACCAAAAACTGAATGCATAACTTATTGTGAACTTTTCCTGCTAGTTGCCTAGTTTTCAAGCAAAGCTCATGTCCAGTTGCGCCAATAACTTGGTTTTCACAATTAGACTTATTTTTTTCATTCCTATTTTATTCATTTTTTTCTATGATATCCTACCCTATTGAAACAAGGAAAACCTCTTTCAAGTGTAGGAATACTTTCAATGGAGTCATGTGTGTAACAGGATCTCAAGTAGACTCATATCCAAATTTAAAAAATGTACCTTTATAGATGTTGAGATATGAGAAACCAGTTGCTCTATTTGATATGGTGCCAAGAAATGTTGAATAATGGACGAATATCATTGATTGTTGATTTTCGATAACCATGTTTCAATGTAGTCATTGTTTCTTTGTCTTTCTTGTGTTTTGGTAAAGGTTTGCATGTCTTCCTCTGTCATCCAACAAAGTTCTTCTAAAATCTCCCCATCGCACTCCTGAATGCACAAATGATCTAATGACAGACATGGTAGAAATTCCTCATTCTCGGGTTCTTTTTTCTTCTCTTCATCAAATGTTTTCCATGGCTCTTTGGTCTCTTGTAGGATTTCTTGATGTTGCACATGGAATTTTTGCTCTTCTATCACTTCCCGAGATGCAAATATGTTCTTGATCGTTGTCAAGATTTGCTCCTCTTGAGATGCAGAGATGTTCCCAGTTGCTGCTAGGATTTGAGAGATTTCCTAGAGCAACATTCTCCTTTATTCAACAGATTCTTGAATAGTCTTTCATTCTTCTTACCGGTTGATAATCCATGTCTTGCACATGGATGAGTACTCAAGGGGGGGTTTTACAACACCTATAAATATAATGAAAATAAATGAAATAAACAAAAATAAAATCACACCACTCAAAGAAAACTTGAGCAAGACAACTATGTACTTGAACTCCTCATGTTATTGAGACTGTGATGTCACCAAGCTGTATTTTCACATGAGTTATATTTTCCATGAAAAACACACTTACATAAAGAAAACACATTGGTCCAACATGACGAGCTCGCGTAAAAACTCACAAAAGTGGTTGCACAGGTTCTTAACTTTCATCTTACCTTCTTCACTCCTCCTGGTTTTAAATACATAAAGTATTTTTATATTTTTAGTAAAAACCAAAATATTTGAAAACCAATTCCTTTAGCGCCTCCCAGACAACAACGTCAAAAATGTCAGCTCACTAATTGGTAAAGATAAGGAGATTAAAGTATCAATCCAAGGTTCGTAAACTTGCGAGACAAAATCACTTTATGTGAGGGAATTAGTCTTAAAATCAACCTAAAATCTATCAAGAATGCTTTCACAGGATGTTGCAAAATACTTCTACAAACTAACTTCAAAAGAACAAAACAACTCTTCAAATGTTCAAGACCCCATCCATGGCAAGTCGATCTTTACTATAGGGGCAAGTATGATCGAAGCAGTGGGTGGCTTCGCGTGCTATACCAAGTGGGTGCGGGTCATTGCGGGGCTCTTCTAGCCTTTAACGAGATTTATGTTGTAGGTCTTTACAGTGGTGTTGCAGTATACAGTGGTCTATTTAAGGTAACTTCATTAACCCGAAGTACTTCCAAGCACGAATATGATTAGCCTAGAGGCATAACCGTAACTAAACATCTTAGAGCATCAAGGTATGCAAGAATCAAGCTTTACGGAACTACACAGATAGAAACAATAGCATTAGAACTACGGTTTTCTACTACAGAATGATACTTTTCATATTCCTCTCCTTGGTTCTTACTTTGAAAGGACGAGGAATGAGATGTAACCCTTCAAAGACAATCCCTCGTATGTCACCCTTCATAGATGGATTAATTTAACTAAAAGGGCATTACCTTAATAGGGGAATAATACTAGACATAACTCTACTAGGTGATAGTAGGTCTAGGAAGATCCTAGTCCAGAGTCAAACTAATCTCTTTAATCCAAATTTATCATAGTCTTCAATGGTAGGAAAACGGGCTGTAAAATGAAAGTTGTCATGACAATCATAAATTTCACAGCAATACTGTTATTGACTTATGAAGATTGTGGATTTAAGAGGAAGTTTAAGATTAATTCTAAATGCAATATTCAAAAGAGAAAAAAACTCTACAACTAAACTGAAAATGAAACAAATATTAAATAAAAGAAAACAATAAAATATTTACCAGCAAACAACAAATGAAGTAGTAGCAAAAACAAATGTGTACATCAATCTACAACTATGACACATACCATTGCAAGGGGGGCCTTCCAAGCTTTGGCTCATGCACAAAATCAGTAAATCAAATGAAGAGAACCAATAATAGAATAGATATAGCTAAACAATACACATTTGCAGAGAGAATTGGAGAAAGAAGAAGAAGGAGAAAAGAATGAAAGAATTCTCATTAACCGTTGTGAATAATGAATAATTTATACATGATATACTCTTTATAACTCAATGAGTGCACACTGGAGGAGAACCAATGCACCATAGTGGTGGTCTAGAGTGATCTGGACACACACCAGCAGTTACGGGAGTGAACTTTCACCTAGTCTAGTCTCTCAGGCAGTTACGGGAGTGGACTTCCACCTAGTCTAGTCTCTCAGGCAGTTACGGGAGTGAACTGCCACCTAGTTGAGTTAACTAGTCAACTAGTCTTCAATTAACTGACTGAACAAAGAGTAGTGAGGAGTTAACTCGGGGAATCAAGGGTAATGCGTCAGTATGGTGATGATCCCAAGGCAATGTCGAATTAGCATGGTGATAAAACCAATGCAACATCTAAACTCAACTCAACTAGTCAAACTGAAGTGTCAACTGAAAGAGAATATTCTCCAGGTGGAATATTCTCCAGGTGGAATATTCTCCCCTAAAATATAGGAGACTGGATAATGACTAATAAACAAGGAAAAACCTTAGGAAAAAGAAATCCTAGGTGTGTGTGAAGTAACTCCAACACCCCCCCTGAACATCACTATGGTGAAAATAAAGAATGGGTCCCAGCAACAAGGCCATGTTAGGTACCCAAATACAAAAGATACATTGAAAATTAAGTGAGGAAAGAGGGAAAACCTCATGGGAAAAACCTCCCCTCAAGGTATAATGTATTTAAAAAGAACTACAGTTGCTAGGAAATTGTGTCCTTCACTCCAAGACGACTTCGCATAGAATGGAACTTCTTCTCAGTGAAAGTCTTGGTGAAGATGTTTGTCGTCTGTTCTGCTGAAGGACAGAACTGTAAGTCAATGATCCCCTCGTGTACTAAGTCCCGGATGTAGTGCATGTGGATCTCAATGTGCTTCATTTTTTGCCTCTAAACTGGATCTCTGCAAAACTTCAGAGTTCTCTGGTTGTCACACCAGATGACAATCAGCCAATGAAACTGAATGCCCAACTCAGTGAAACTGGCTACGTACGAAGGACGTTCCTCCTAGCCATAGGCTTTCTATTCATTTTCTCTCAACAACAAGCCACCCCCAAGCTGAGGCTGTGAGTCCACAACGAGATCTAGCCCTCTTGGTTGTCTACTCTCCACATTCAGCAACCCAAAACCCAAGTTCTACTCCAACAACAGTTCCAATCCACCAACTCTCTTCCTCACAACCTACACAACCAAGGAATGGGATTCCTCTTCATTGCACACAATCCCTCAGGCCTTCCCACTTCCCTCTAGAGCTCTAGTGCACCCAGTTGACTAGGAATCTCCCAGCGGTTCCAGGAGTGCAACCTTCACAAGGATTTGGAACCATTTCCTCGACAAAAATGCTCCACAAAGACATAACCCATTTTACAAGAACACATGCCACATTTCTAACATATGCATAGCCCAAAAATGGCTTCCTTCAAGCACACCATGGTCGGTGTTCTTTCCATCCCTTTGCTCCCCCGTTGCTACCCAAAATCAACATGTAAAAAATATTGTCTCTTTTCTTCATACGAATTTCCTTTTTTCCAAGCAAGACCAAGAAAATTGACTCTCATAGTCCCCAATGTTGATTGTACTTAAGCCCCATGTTGTCAATAACTAAGGGATGTGACTTCTCACACCCACCCTCTTACATGAATTTAATAATTGATCTCCCATACACTCAAGAGGAAAATTAGAAGGTAAATATACATTAACTAAAGATAATAACATGAGTTTCCCCTTGGATCCCCCTTTAGCCCCCCTCTCTTGTGGAATCATAGCCCCCATTGTTATCATCCCCCTCATATCACAACCAACGATTTTTATTTTTATTAGTTATTTCGATATACATAATACACAATTCATCCCTCGACCATATTAATCAATATTGGCTCTTCACCCCAAACATATCAACTCACCAGCCTACACCACATTTATACAATTACATTATAATTTGTTGGGGACTAAAACTGGGGATGTTAAAATACTTGATTTAGTCCATCTTGGTTATTTTGAACTTCCCTTTCTGAGATTCTCAATGTCCAAATAGTTAATGTGTGTGCAAAAAAGGTTCGATGGGGTAAAATATGATCTCTTCTTTTGTTGGGTATGTGCTATATGTTTTGCACGAGGGGGGTTGCGTTTGATGGCGATCCATCCCCCAGTAGTGGTGTATGTGTGCATGTGGCATTGCCCGAGGAGGGTCTCAGGGGGGGGGGAGATTAGCTTGTCTGATAGGCAAAGGACTTTTCTCAGAGCTGACAGGGTTTGAGGCAACGCCCCAAAAACATTTTTGGGCAGTTTTCACTATTTTTAACAGTTTTCTAAATTAATCCTAGAAGGTTGGTTTTCTCTTGGTTAAGGGTTTCCAACGTAAATCTATGTGTACTATGTGTGAATCTATGTGTACTATGTGTGAGTCATTGATTAATTTTTGTTTTTCTTAAGAATCTATATGCATTTCTTTACTTCATAGGTTTAAAACTTACATATTTTCCCATTTTGTTCCCGGTGCACTATACACGAGTTGTATGATAGCTCCTCGTTTGTCTCTCAAGAACCAACTAATAAGAGAACTAAAAAAATGAAAACCCAATGGATCTTATTGAGACCGATGAATCTTTCAATTTTACCCATATTGGATTAGTAGTTGAGTCCATCTTATTTTCCTTGATGATATTTATCATCCTCTGTATGCTCTAGTTTCCTTGCTTGGTCTATAAGTGTCCCTCTTCCCAACTTATTTTGGGTTGAACTTTTTTTCTCTCATTCAAATATTATTGAAACTCTACCATATTTTTTATGGGATTAGATCCCCCCTCCACTACTCAATCACATGAACTATTTGGATATACATTCTCCATCAACTCCCTCACAGCAGGGGGTTAAATTCATTATTGTTCTTATCCCTTTAGTTAGATTCTTCCCTAATATATGTGTACCAGTTCACTGTGGATATAAGGTTTAACCTTGTGGTTTTCTCTTCGATCCTATAATTCCCCTTTCCAAGAAGGTTTACCATTGAAACATTGTAGAGAGAGCACCTAACAATTGAGGGCTAGCTTTATCTACCAAATTATTAATATTTTTCCTTTTATTTACTTGGTATATATAACCTCTTCTTGGTTTAGGAGCATTCATTCATCTAAGGTTGCCACTTCATGAAAAAAAATTGTTTTATACAAATTGTGTGCCACTAGAGACATGCAAAAAATCCATCATTAGCCTGACATCACTTAAGTGATGTCTTAGACATTGCTAATATAGCACAAGTGTTAGTCTAACGTTACTTAATTAATGTCCTCTAGATTTTTTATAATTGTTTTTTAGCTTGCAAAGTTTGAAGAAGTTGACCACACACCGATCAAAAGACTGTAGATTTTTAATGACAAAAACCAACAAATGAAATTTTTGGCATACACTTAGCAACCTAGAGATCATTGTCTTCATAAATTTCATAAATGTCTTTAAACCCACATTCAGAAATTACCATAAGCAGAAATACACATTGCTAAGCAAAATATGCAGTGGAAATAACACAGTGGACAACAACCCATAACACTCAGAAATTTAGGCAAATGCCAGGGAAAACCCAATGAGAGAGAGAGAGATATAATTATTCAGCTTCAGGAAAGTACAAAAAAGTAGCAAAACCACATTTCCATCCAAGGAAAATACCTCACAGCACCAAATCTGTCCCACGGAAATTTGCCTTGTTTTTCATGCCAAAACAGTATTGTTGTACAACCTCCTCTATACCTTGTTTTCTGTGCCCACGGTCAATTGTACAAACTATTCTGTATGGCCCAGAAACAACCACAAAAAATTTGAAATCCACCTCAAAAATTGTTCCCAAAATGCCTTGATTTTCATGCCAAATCCGTACGATTGTACGGACTGTACGAATCTGTACAGTACGGCCTCCCACAGCAGAAAAATGTTTCGGCCCAAAACTCATAGAAAAAAAATTCTTGGGATTCGTGCCATCCTGCCTTGGAAAACGTGCCCTCCTTGTTGCTCACTTTCCTCTCTCAAGCATACTCGGAAAATCTCTCTAACTTAACTCCTCTCGTCTTCTCGATGTCTTCTCAACATGTCTTGCACATTACCCAAAGCATTCTTTTATAATCTGAAAATGACATTTTCCCCCAAAAGTGTCTTTTCACCTTCCCCAACCCTAAATCCAAAGGCCAAGATTAGATCTTGTCTTTTTCAAGATCAAGGGTCATGATCCATTCCCTCCAAAATGTCTCATTTAAATTAAAGTGATTTTCACTTTATTACATAAGTGTTTTATGACAATAAAGTCACTTTAAAATTAGAAGGCACACTTTATTAAAAAGTCGCTGTAATAAAAGAACCACTTAAAACAACTTTATAAAAACTATTACAAAGTTAAGTGCTTGGTAGTGTAAACATTAAGGTAACATCCGCATACAAGACAAAACATGTAGAGTACCTCCTGAGATAAAAAGATAACACTCCCTATTAGCGAGGGATGTACTCATCGCCATCTCCATCATCCAGTCCTATCAAATTGTGCTCTGTAGGAGCTCCCTCTGAACCTGGAGCCATCCTCAACACCTGCACAGAAATCGAACTAGAAGATCTTCTCTTGGCAACCTCCCGGAACCCTGAGCTCACTTCATCTTGAGCATTGGTTCGATCAACCTGGCTAAGCCTCCTGCCAGTGCTTAGAAGAGACTCGCTCTCTTCTCTAGGAATGCAAGACTGTATCCTTGGCGCCACCGCAGTCTCAGAAGCCTCCTCATGCTCCTCATCCGACGTTGAATCATACATCAAAGGTTGTCCTCTCAACATATACAACCTATTCACCAAGTTACCGATCAACTGCAGCTCTACCGGGTCCACTCCCTGCCTGTAGATAAAGACATGTTCCCTCTTGAACAATATGCAATATCCTACATCCTACAAGGCTGAGACTGAGAGCAAGTTAACCCTCCACCCTGGAACAAAAAGAACTCCATCAAGCTCCAAGACTTCCCGAAACTCGTGTTGGAATCTGACATTCCCAACTCCACATACAGCTCTCGCCGTACCACCTTCATTTACCACCTGTCGGCCAAGACCAATCTCTATGAAATCTAGGAATACTCGCCAGATTCTCGTCATGTGACTAGAGGCTCCGCTATCCACAATCCATTTGACATCACCTCCAAATCTTCCACTGTCGACACTGGAAACTAGGGTCACCAAAGAAAATTCTCTGTCGAACTTTGAAGTAAAGTCCTCCATGGTTGTTGTAGCAGCTATCTCAGGCCCTTATGGTTCCTTCTTCTTCTTCTTCTTCTTCTTCCTCTCAGGACAATGAGAGGCAAGGTGCCCCAACTGGTTACAACAATAGCATCTAACTTTACTCAAGTCCCTTCCGAAACTTCCTTTCTTATTGCTCTTTGTCGCAAGAGCAACATTCTCATCAGCTCTATTTGTCTTATGTTCATTGTTCTGAGATCTTTCTCGGATCTCCTCCTGAGTGAAATCATCCCACATTCTACTCCAATCTGGTAGACACTCACGTCCCACCACACACTTCACGAAGACTTCTCATTCTTTGGTGAAGCCATTTAAGGCTATTCTCACCAACTTAGAATCCATAATGACCTCTCCAACAACTGCCAGCTCATCTTTAACTTGAGCCACCCGGGTAAGATAAGAAGAGACACTCTCCTCCTTACCCATCTTGGTATCATGCAACTTAGCCTTCAAGGCCATCTTTCGGTTCTCGTTCTTCGCCTCGAACAAGTTTTTAAGTGCATCCAACATCTACTTGGCAGTCTTTTTCTCAGCCAAGTGTAGGATAAGGTGATCCTTCACTCCATCCAGAATAATCCTCTGAGCTTTGGCTTCCTTGGTCTCATGCAAGTCCAAAGTAACAAGATCTGTTGCAGGAGTTGCTACAACAAAGTTGACATAGTTATAAACCGTGTGCTCCTTTAGAACGGCTGACAATCGGACCTTCCACTACAAATAGTTGGAAATGTCATCCAACCGATCCTCATATCTAATGCTAGCAGCCATATTCCCTGTCACAACTCAAGGAAAACAATCACACCCTTTTGCCCCAAAAGCACACTGCCCACTGTCAGAGACAAAGCTCTGATACCATGTAGATTTTTAATGACAAAAATTAGCAAATGAAATTTATGTCATACACTTAGCAACCTAGAGACAATTGTCTTCATAAATTTCATAAATGTCTTTAAACCCACATTCAGACATTACCATAAGCAGAAATACACATTGCTAAGCAAAATATGCAGCGGAAATAACATAGTGGACAGCAACCCATAACACTCGGAAATTTAGGCAAATGCCAGAGAAAACCCAATGTGGGGAAACCCAATGAGAGAGAGAGATATTGTTATTCAGCTTCATGAAAGTACAAAACAACAGCAAAACCACATTTCCAGCCAAGGAAAATACCTCACAACACCAAATCTGTCCCACATAAATCTACCTTGTTTTTCGTGTCAAAACCGTACTGTTGTACGACCTCCTCTGTACCTCTCTTTCCTTGCCCACAGTCAGTTGTACAAATTGTTCCGTACAACCCAGAAACAACAACAAAAATTTTGAAATCTGCCTCGAAAATCGTGCCCAAAATGCCTCGATTTCTATGCCAAATCCGTACGGACTATACGAAATCATACGAACTGTAAGGATTCGTACAGTACGACCTCCCACAACAGAAAAATGTTTCGACCCAAAACTCACAGAAAAAAAATTCTTGGGATACGTGCCCTCCTTCCTTGGAAAACATGTCATTTTTGCTGCTCACTTTCCTCTCACAAGCATACTCAGAAAATCTCTGTAACTCAACTCCTCTCGTCTTCTCAACATGTCTTGCACACTACCCAAAGCATTCTTTTATAATCTGAAAATGACATTTCCCCCAAAGTGTTTTTTCACCTTCCCCAACCCTAAATCCAAAGGTCAAGATTAGATCTTGCATTTTTCAAGATCAAGGATCATGATCCATTCCCTCCAAAATGTCTCATTTAAATTAAAGTGATTTTCACTTTATTACATAAGTGCTTTATGACAATAAAGTCACTTTAAAATTAGAAGGTACACTTTACTAAAAAGTCACTTTAATAAAAGAACCACTTAAAACAACTTTATAAAAACTATTACAAAGTTAAGTGCCTAATAGTGTAAACATTAAGGTGACATCCGCATACAAGACAAAACATGTGAAGTACCTCCCGAGCTAAAAATCTAACAAAGACGATGTGTCATCACAAAAGTGATGTCTAGTTTAATAAAATACACTATTTCAACACCACATGCCCAACGTTTATGAGACAAGAGGAAAATTCATATTCAACGTTTATCCAATATTACTTCAAACTTAGTGTCAAAATTCAACCCCAAATGTAGTAGTGTTTTTTATATTTTTCTTAGAAAAATTTGAAAGGAAAAATATATCTAGTGTTGTAAAAGGAAATATGAAGTTAAACGAGTGAAATTAATAGTTGAAATAAATCATTCAAATTAACATAACTAGAGAATAAGCAATACATGCAAGACCCAAATTACTCATACATTTCAGAGATAGATTTCAATATAGCAAGAACATTATAAACTAGCATAGCCCCAAAGTGTGGGAAAGGGAACACCAAAGGGAATTGTGGATGATAGGAGGAATATATTTCTTTTTATTCTACATCAATAGTTAATGGAGACCATCCATTGAATGGGCTCCACGTGTCTCTTATTCATTCATACATAAGTAGTAGTCCCCTATCTAGTCATAATCAAAAGAGCTTTGGTCGGGCTAATCGTAAATGGGAAAATGGTGGGAAGGGGAACATGGAAGAGAATCGAGGTGGATACATTGCTAAAAAAAGGATCCTTTTTTTTATAGTGGGTCACACTGCTACTACTTACCTTTCTTCCACAAATGTATTTAGGTCCATATGTTCCATGCACATAGATTTACCTATATAGTTTGTCGTCTTCCACCTTGTCCAAAACACAATGAAGTCCATCAAAAACACTCTATTCTTTGTTATCATGTTCTTCTATCTTTAGTTTTTCATGCAAGTAGAGAGATATTATGCATTTGATTATTTTTAATTAATTCATTAAGTAGATATATTATGAGTGAAAAATGAAATGATGTCGTGATGATCCTCACATAGTTATGATTATTTGCATGACTACTTTTATTCATTGATTTTATTGTATTATGCCTTTGACATATTCAATTATAGAGAGGTCTATATCAAGAAGAACCCATTTATACTTGCTAATAGTGGTAAGAGGTGCATTAAGGATCAAATTTGGGTTACTTGTAATACAAATACTTTGATAAATGGATTTATGTCCCATTATTAAAGTACTTGTGTCGATTGACAATGTCTTTGGATTTTTTTTTAAGTAGGAAAAATACGTGTAAGTGAAGTCCCCAACTACATGACATCCTGCAAAAGCTAATGCAATGCAATGTAACATGAAGCTTCAACTTTCTATCCAATTTTCACCTTACTATGACAATCTTGATAAAATGTCGTGCACCAAAAACCTATATATACTTAATGATGGTATTTATATAGAAGATATCTGAGTAGACTTACTCTCCTACCAAATGGCATCAAATGCATGGAACTAATCGTTGATGTTAAGCTAGATTGTAGCCAATCAACCAAAATTAGTTTTACCTCATGCTCTAGGCATAGATGTCTTTGGATTATTTGTTTTCAATGTATACATTTTTATTACCAAATTTGTTTTTTCATACAATGATATATTTTAATTTCTTTGCCTAGTCTAAGGTTGTGTAATGGAACTACTAGTGTCATTCTCTTATTTTCTTTTTCTTTTCCTTTTTTTTTTCTTTTTTCTCTTTTCTTTTTTTTAACCAGAGGTTTGACCTCCCCTTATGGCTTGGTACACATCCCTTAGCTTGGTCTACATTCCTCGTCCCCATCATAAATCAAGCATCATCATGCCATGAATCACCCATTGGTAGGCACTTGTGGGGTTAGGTAATTGCATGGTGAATCCAAGGCTCCTCATTCACTGACCCATTTAAGACTGAAGTAGTATGGAAATCGAGTGAATGGATTCATCTTGAAACCTCTCAAAGTCCAAAGACTAGAGGACCAACAAACCAACTCACCAAGTTGGGCATGCCCAACCAACAAGGTCATTCATACATCAATCATATCAATAGATAATATACTCCATTTCGCTATTGTAATATAGCCACAATAATGGCTTGAGTTCAACCTTGATGGGAATACAACTCTTATCATGTGAAAAAGGCTCACTAATTTCACAACCCTGAATTAAAGTGTATTTATAATGATATCAAGAAGTCCAGCTTCATAAGAAGGTTAGCTAAGTTTACCATCTCCAAAATAAAGTGTATTTACAATGGTATTGGGAGGCTTATTATGGATAAATCTCTACAAATAAAAAAAATATCACCAAAAACACATGAACACTCTTAAACGAGAAATATAAGAGCATTAAACAAACACAAAATTATGAACTAAACTCAACATTATAAAATAAAAAATCCAACTTTTAAGGATTCAAAACCCTATGCCCGATGTTCAAATATTGAGATGGTAAATTTGTTTTAAACATGCAGATGATACAATGGTTTGATGTTTTTTAATATGTTGGTTTTTTGGGGTTGAAATTTTCAAACTATCAATAGCGAACAATCAAAAGATAACAACAAGAGCTTCATTGGTAGAAAAACAATAATTGGACTCTTATTCTTAAGAGGTTTATGCCCATTCATGCTTCAAAAATGTAATGTATCACTGATTTAACTATGCGATGAAGTATTTATTAAGACAAAATTTAAAGAAAATATAAATAGATTCTTAGAGCTATGCAATAAGTTATTCCTTAAAATTCCATTAATAATATATCAATTTGGGAAATGAAATTGAAATCTATATAATGGGAGTTCAAAGTTATCCAATACTTGATACAACTTAAACTTAATCATGAAAGGATGTGGTAAATAACAAATACGAATAGTATGTATGAATATAGATAAATTGAATACTCCTAACATCTGTTTCTTGAAATTATCTCAACAACATAAATACCACTTTAACTCAACAAAACTATGCTGATTTTGGAAAGCTTCTTCTAATGTTTTTTTAGTACAAAACAAAATTCCAAATTGCAAGTAATCCCTTAACTTCTTAAGATTCCATAAACCAATTCAGTCTCAGTGAACATTAATCATCGTCATTATTATAAAAAAACCTTCAATCAATTTATATTACAACGAACATGCCTAAACATTTTGGCCATTAGTTACATAGGCATTATAGCAACCATGCGCTGAGGCATTCCAACAAACATTACGAAAACCAATTCATGCGAGCATGCAATACAGAGCAGTTTAAGAAGATTTACGAGGGAATCCGTAGCACATGCACACCAAAGGCATCTCATTTGTAAAACAACACGGTGAAAAATAATTATTAAATGATGGCTTATTCTAAGGAAGATTGTGAAAATTAATTATTAAATAGCGGATTAGTGGAACGACGAGAATTTAGAGAATTATTGCATATAGCTTTAAACGTGGTGGTTTGTAATAGGATGTAGAGAAGGGACACATAGCAAAGTGCAAGAGGTCATTGAAAGAGGAAAAAGAAATGCAGTGCATAATCATAAAATCATTCACAATTGGCACAGTCATGTTACACCATAACAAAAGAAAGCAAATGTATGTCACAACATCCATCCACTAAAATTTTCCACAACTTCATTAAACTCTTAAAAAAACGTCTTAAGAGTTTAAAAATTGCATACACATGCCTTTTCCAAAATCCAGGAACCCTTTCCCTTTCTCTCATTCTCACTAGCTATCTTTCTAATTGTGCATGTAATACTTAATTGGGTAAAAATTTGCGCTAAATCATATCCCCTAGGGAAAGTTAAACTTTCATGAATAGACCACATGCCATTTAACGTATTTCTTAAATTCTCTATAGCATCATCAGTCTCGACAATAAAATTTAATAATATTTTCTTTCTAGTGGTAGACCCATCAACATAGGATTGGATGGCATCTTGATTTAGACCTAGTAGGTCCCACAATTGTTGTCTAATTATGGCTTCAAGTTCCTCTATTTGAGAGAAGTTTTTCAACTAGGTGAAATGCCCCCATTTGTTTCTAGAAGGCTGCAAAATACTACAAAATGCTCGAAGCATCCATAAAGAACTTCATTATATCAATCAATTGGTTCCCAAGGAATGGGTAGGTCTTTTTATACTTTCTTTTGACTGATGGATGCAGTTCCCAAGTCGTTGATCAATTTGTCTGGGGCTTAATGTGTAAATGTTCGCTTGAAATGTGTTGATACTCAAAACCATATAAATCAAGCATCAACTATCAATCACTTTTGTGGGCTAAGTGAGGTGCACTGGGATCAGCACACAAGTTTAAAACCTTGAAAGGTCCTCAGCTTCACTTGTGTATTCCTCATTAAGAATACTAACATGGAAGAGCATAATTAGAAGGATATATAAAGTATAAAAGTTTCAACGAGTTTGCTTCTTACTGCACTATTTCTTTTCAAGTTTATTATTTTTATGAATTTTTTGTCTTCAAGAGGAACTGGGAAAGAAAATGAACAAACCAGCAAATGACCCTTAAAACTAAATTTAAACGTAAATAAAATAGCAAAACAAAGTGTCGTTACTGTTCCACGTGTTTTTTTATTTTTATAATGTTGATCATTATTAAAAATAAAGCGGAGGGAATTAAAATAAATGATAAGAACAAAATGTAAATGAATAGTCTGGCAGAGTTTTGAATCCCAAGTAGGCTGAAAATTAAAATTCTATAATTAAGCAACAGAAAGGAGTTGTGCACAAATAAAAGCAATATAAGATTGAAAAATTATAACATATATGACCAAATCTCCAAATCTTATTTCGAAAAGATAATCTTCAAGAATGCATTCATAAAATACAATGAGCACGTAACCTTAAACTGAGTCTGAACTAGCAAGTGATATATACATGTTTCTGACTCAAAGGAAATGTAGAAAACCCTTGTAGTGATACATAATTTCTACACGTAAATTAAGCAATTATTCACTGAAAGATAGGTAGTATGAACATCAATTGTAGTGATTAAAAATGATATACCCAGTATGAGTTTCTAGAAAGATTCTCTCATGCAATGTTTTGAACCTATGGAAAAATACTTATGCTGTCAACCAATGCCATTAGATCTTCAAGAATGTAACAAAATGATGTGAATAATAAGGAGTATTCTCAAATTGGCAAAGCTCTAGCATACATTTTGTTTCATGTCTCCCATCTCTTCACTTTAATAGTGATTTGGAGTACATAAAGGTGTTACCAATTGCTTTTTAATAAAATAATAAATAAATAATTATACATGACCTTTTAGGGTTTTCAAAATGAAAAGTCAAAACGAAAAAATTAAAAATACCAAAGGTTCATGACTTGTAGAGCAAGTTAAGTGAGAGGGGGAACACCACCTAATGCATTAAATTAAATCACTTAGCTCACATAGGCTATGAAATCTCAGAGTTCATTTTTCTCCTTGTAGCCCCTAACTAAGTGTTCCCCTTATAAATCCTTTTCCTTATACCTACCTAAATAAACATGACTTTAATAAAAGGTAAGGAATAACTTAATCATACAACATTAAACAATGTCATGATCACCATATAAATCGGAAATAAAAAGTTGCCACACATTTTCCAAAGAAAACACAGGTTGAAATAGCCACATAGCATGATGTACCATACATATTTTCTCAAATTGAATAAATATGTTGAAAGTATATGTGCACTATACACCAAAAAAACACCAAGCCCCTCCATGTCCACCAAAATAGAACAATCCTAAATATACAAATTAACATATTTTAGTGTCCAAAAATAATACCAATGTTGTCCAACCATGTAAAAAATAGCAAGGTGCAAACCATACCAATTACATATAGGATCAGTGGGGAGCAGGTAAAGCATTGTTTACTTCATGCAGGGTGGGATGTGGCCTCAAAGGAGGGGGGAATGGTAAAAGGTAGGGTTAATTAAGAGGATGGTCTCCCAAATATAAATGGCTAGTTTGTGCAAGCTATTCAAAATCAGCAACAAAGTGCACCGAGAATTTGACTTTCTTTTTCCTGCCACCTCTCGAAACATTAACGTATGTCCATCCCCTCCTAGACCCTTGACAAGGGCCTCTTCCCCCGAAATCCCCACTCTCGACCCCCAAACCCTCGAAAAAGGCATCATCCCCAAAAATTTATGGTTTAAATTTTGATTGTTAATGCAATGTTAGCTTTTGGGGTTACTCCAAAAGTGTTTTCACCTTGCTAGGAAAGCACTATGTCTCCTAGCGCCTTGGCGATACTTCATGGATATGTGGATGGCTCAGTTTGGGTGGATGCTTGACCTTGGTTAGAACGATGACATGGCACCCTTACATAGGAGGTCGTTGCCCTAATTGGCATGTTGACTAACCCATTTGGTGCACACAATCATGGGGGAGTTGGTTGCTCTATCAAGGGAGGCACCTACCTAGGAGATAGAGCACTGGGCACTTGGGGGGCACTTAGCCCTTGGAGCTTGGGACCATGAGATACACACCTTGGAGGTTGGACACTAGACCTGAAAACGCTTGAGTTGAGCATACTTCATGGAGGTCAATGATGGACCCAGAAACATGTGTTGAAGAGCATTGGAGCTTTATGACCACATCTGCATACATGAGAGTAGCATTGAGCACATGAGAGGGTAGGGTATGTGGCACACGGTTAGAGGAGCACCTTGCATGAAGACACTTGGATAATGGACCACGATGGAAGATGGAGCATTGGACTAACATCTTGTTGGAGAACGCACCATCTTGGAGGAGGGTATTGAGCCCAATATCATGACTTGGAGGGTGTTTCACTTTAGGGGTTAGATTATAAACCCTATTTTGACACATGCGCATCCTTGTGTTGTAGATCATTCCATGTGGAGTTCCTTGTTGGTTACTTGTATGGACACATGTCCTTATTTTATGTTAGCTTCCCTCACCAACTTTCATATATAAGTTAGGAGAGAGCTCTTGTATTCATTTCATCATCATTGTACTCTTCTTTGTACTTGTTTTCGACACATTAAGGTTCATGAGGAAACTCTAAAAGTTGGTCTGTTAGGGTTCATGAGGAAACCCTAAGAGAATATAAGGGGGGAGAGAAACGTTTGTTTTCAAAGAGATTGATCTTACAATATGTTAAGGTTTGCTCTTGTGATGACTAGGGTTTGTGTTGTACATGTAAACCCTAGAGAAGAACATAATGTTGAAGATGATGATGGTTCTTATGGCTCTTGTTGTAACACTAGGGTTTCTACCTTAGTAGAAGACATGGAGAGTGGAGCTAACATCTTACATGATTATGAAGCCTTGTTCTTTTGGGATGTAAGACTACGGAAAGATCATGGAGTTCTTGTATTCTTGATAATACATGGAGGTCTTGGTGCTTGTGATGATGCAAGAGTAGAAGACCTAGGGTTTGAAGACTCAAACTCTAGGATGGACATGTAGATTTGTGTTAATGATTGCAGCTATAGGAGACATCCTCCAGCCTACAAACCTATGAGATGTGGAATATAGCAACTATGTGAAGTCTTACTCTCGGCTTACAAACCTTAGAGAAATCCCCTAATAAAGGGTTCATGGTTCCAGCCTAGGACAAGGGCTAGGAATGTATATGGCCTCCTCCATGACGTGAGAGAGAAGAACTCCAGATAATTATCCGATGTAAGAGCGATCTGTTGAGTTAGAGAAATCCTAAAAAGCGTTCGGCACATCATCATGAGAATAAGAACAAAAATGATGTGATGGCCTCCTCTGAATAGCAGCAAAGTTGATGTGAAGACTCCAGATGATCCTTCTGTCAGTAGCAGTGGGAAAGTAGATCTGTAGAACAAACGGACTATGGTTGAGCATAAGTGCACGTGTGAGGACCTAGTTCATATGTCTAATGCAGTGACTCAGGTCTATGACATCCCTATGGATGTAGCCCCTAGTGGATGAGCACTAGTGGGTGTATCAGATCCTTTGTTATATATTGTTCAAGAGTCAGACCTACCTGTAACCTAGTTATTGTGTAAAGGATACAGGTCGGCCCTATGTTAATATAATTAATATAAAGAAGATAATTAATAATGAAAATATTAATTATAATAATAAATATAATAATAAAGTGTGTTTGACTTAGAGAGGTCCGCCCTATTGTGCCAATAAGACGCCCTTGCTAAATCAGTCAAAGTCAAATACAAGTAGGAGATGATTCTCCATTGAAGAATCATATCCTCCTCACATGTTTTGGTAATTTCAGCAAGTACTTCTCTTTGGCAAGGGTGCGCACCTCTCTTGGGCACTAGGGTTTCTAGGGCTTAAGCACCCTCTTGTGTGCTAAGTCATTTTGGTGGTGAAAGGTCTTTCTCTTGAAGAATATAGCAAAGGATTTGGCTGGGTTTTTCTCCCTTGTTTGAGAAAGGTTTCCCAGGATATATCTTTTGTACTTGTGCATGGTGTTTCTTCTTGTGATCTTGGTTGTTGCAGCATTTATGGTTATGGTTATTTGATAAAATGGAATGAACTTCATATTTCGCCTAAATGCTATGAAAAACTAACATGGTATCAGAGCATAGGTCTTGAAAGAACCCATTGCACAAGCATTCTCCACAAGCAAAAGGAAAAACGTCACTGTTGTCGTACAAGAAAATTAGGGTTTTTTATTGAAGAAGAGTTTTAGCCTCACAACCTTCTAGAAAAGTGCGCCCTAACCCAAGGAACTCTTTGGCACCTTCAACGCACCTTTTTAGTGGGTAGATCCCCCGGAAAGTGAAACCCTAGTTTTCACAAAGTACCAAAAACCCAGAAATACCAGAGTACCAGAAGTACCAGAAAACCAAAAGTACCAGAAAACCAGAAGCACCAGTCCAGAAATCCATTGATCAAGTTTGAGGGGGCAAATTTGGATTTTCAGAAATCTAACTGCACCAACTTACTCGCCTCAGCTCAGCGCATCTATCCCCTGGATCAAAATTTAAAAATTTGAAGTTTGAAAAATTAGGGTTTCCTCATAAAACCCTAAGTTGCAGTTGCAGTTTCATAGCAGTTGCAGTATCAGTTGAAGTACCAGTTGTTGCACCAGTTACAATCACCCTTGAAGTCTTTTAAGAGTTGGTAAATATTATCGCTGCTACCAGATGGTGTCACTACCTGCAAATGCTATCAGAGGTATGTACTCACATATATTTAAATTGTTAAGCTTTAAAGGGTATTTGCAGGAGAAGGGATCTCTTGCCATAGATCCAGAAGGATCTCAAGATCCAACACATTCAGAAGAATAATGCAACCCAGGTTTGATTATTCCGATATGCATCTACTTGTTATGACATTATTTTGATCTAGATTGCATATTGAAGCTATGACCATCATACTAACCTTTGGTCAAAACTAAAGTCGAGATATTAGATGGATTAAAGTTGAGATCATAGAGTTTGTTCTCTAACCCAACCTTATGTCAAGATAGAATATTGTCCTAGTACAAAAGACAGGTTGAAGAAAGCACTTGTTATCCTGAGTAAAGGAGACTTGGAAGAAAAGCAACACACTGGGAGTAAAGACTCCAGGTTTGATTGTTGTAATTGTCATTCCTATAACTTATACTTCTAAAGATTGCTATATTACAAATAGGTGTTGTAGCTGTGATAACAATCCTTAAAATGTTTTGATTCTAGAGATGTACTCATTATTCTCCTTTAGGAGATATTCTTGTTTTGGTTCCTCTTGTTTTCTTGTTCCAGACAAGTCAAGAACAAAGGAAGATGCTTATCCCTCAGAGGGAGTCACATTGATTCAAAGGGAGTCAAAAACTATTTTAGAAAGAGGAAGAATAGAACCATCCTTGAGACAAACAATGCAATAATGCATGATCAGAATCTTTCTATGATTTCATGGGCAAAAGCATGCATGACGCAGTATATGTTCAGAACAAGAGTCTTCACCAGAATAGAAGCCTTCACCAGAGTAAAGCATGAGATTGAACACTTCATGTTATTTGGGTGCCCAGTGTATTTCCATGTACCCAAAGAGAATAAGTCCAAGCTAGATCCTTTAGAAAGGATATAGTGAATCTTCAAAGACATTCCAGATCAACATCGCTGATCAAAAACAGATTGAGACAAGCAAAAATGTTGTCCTTGAAGAAGAGATAATCTTTCAAAGATCCAGAGAATCTCATATGGAAATTGACAGTAAGACTATGCCTTCTCCCCCTTCAGCAGTTCAGAGGGAGAAAGACATTATTCCAGTTGATCCAGTTGCTCCAGTTGATATGTTCAGAGATGTTGCAGTAGGGAATAAAAGGCCTACCTAAACTCACTCTGCTAGAGGCAGAGAAACATACAAGCTTCTCAAGGCACATTCCGAGAAAGCAAAAAGAGATTTTTCGAGCTATCCTTCAATCATGAGCCACTTCATTAATGCTGAGACTCCTTGTCTCAAAGAAGCAACAAGAGAACCGATATGGAAAGATGCCATAACAAAAGAATACCAATATATCTTAAAGAATGATGCATAAGATATTATTCAGGGACCAGAAAGGGAAGTTTGGGGTAACTTCCAAGTAGATCTATAAGATCAAGCATGCAGTTGATGGAAGTATCGAGAAATACAAAACGAAATCTATAGCCAGAGGTTTCTCATAAACAGAGGGAGTTGTCCATGATGAGACACTTGACCCAGTGAACCGATTCACTTCCATCTGTACCGCCATCCATGAGTTGGTATCTATATCAGATAGATAGATTCTTGATGAGTTTGGATTTCAGCAAGAGGGTTGTTGATCCAAACCTATACAGTGTTGGTGACGAGAACTTGATCCTAATGACTTACTCAGAAAGCCCAGTTGTTGAAAACAAGCAAGCATTGACTTCTGATTTTCATAAAGGATCTGAGTATGATACACTACTTCTTAGGACAAGAAGTATGACAGAGGACCAATGAAATTTTCCCGATTCAAGGAAAATATACAATGGGAATATTAAAGAAGTATGACAGAATGCAAATCCACTGTGATGGATTTAAAGAAGAAGATTGATGATGATTCGGACAAGACTAATCCACAGTTGATTGGATCACTGATGTATCCGGTTAACACTAGACTTGATTCATGCCATGCAGTGAATGTGATGAGTCAACCGAAACAGACTAGGAAACATGTATTAAGACACAGTTGGATATGATCCGAGATATGCCTCCAGTGTGAACTTGAGTTTGCAGAATATGCCGATTCAGATTGAGCAGAAAGTACAGTGGACCGAAAGAGCACATTCGGTTGATGTTCCACCTTGAAGTCTTCCAGGTTTTTCTGACACAGCAGGAAACAAAACTCTGTGGCCTTGAGTGCAACAGAGACAGATTATATATAGCAGTGAGTGTGCAAAGCAAAGTGGCTTCACAAACTTCCGACAGATTTACTTGACCATGAGATGGATACTATGACGACAATTAAGAGCCATGTGATTCCAGTGTTTCCTGATGGTTCAAAACACGATGAGATGAAATACCTTCATATCAGAGATATGATACAGAAGAAAGATCGTATACTTGCAGTACCTTCCTACACCTAAGAAGACTACAAACATTTACTTGGTGAAGAACTCCTTCCGAGTTAAGAGGGAGTATGGATAACCTTAGTCAAAATCGAAACTCAAAGTACATCGGTATGAGACTTGGCTTGATGGAGAATGCCTCCCTAGCTGAGAGGGAGTGTTAATGATTGAAGCTATAGGAGACATCCTCCAGCCTACAAACCTGTGATATGTGGAATATAGCAGCTATGTGAAGTCTTACTCTCAACTTACAAACCTGAGAGAAAGCCCTAATAAAGGGTTTGTGGTTCCAGCCTGGGACAAGGGCTAGGAATGTATATGGCCTCCTCCACGACGTGAGAGAGAAGAACTCCAGATGATTATCCGATGTAAGAGCGATCTATTGAGTTAGAGAAATCCTAAAAAGCGTTGGGCACATCATCATGAGAATAAGAACGAAAATGATGTGATGGCCTCCTCTGAATAGCAGCAGAGTTGATGTGAAGACTCCAGATGATCCTCCTGTCGGTAGCAGTGGGAAAGCAGATCTGTAGAGCAAACATGACTATAGTTGAGCATAAGTGCACGTGTGAGGACCTAGTTCATCTGTCTAATGCAGTGACTCAGATCTATGACATCCCTATGAATGTAGCCCCTAGTGGATGAGCACTAGTGGGTGTATTAGATCCTTTGCTATATATTGTTCAAGAGTCAAACCTACCTGTAACCCTAGTTATTGTGTAAAGGGTACAAGTTGGCCCTATGTTAATATAATTGATATAAAGAAGATAATTAATAATGAAAATATTAATTATAATAATAAATATAATAATAAAGTGTGTTTGACTAAGAGAGGTCGGCCCTATCAGTCAAAGTCTAATATAAGTAGGAGATGATTCTCCATTGAAGAATCATATCCTCCTCACATGTTTTGGTAATTTCAGCAAGTACTTCTCTTTGGCAAGGGTGCGCACCTCTCTTGGGCGCTACGGTTTCTAGGGCTTAAGCACCCTCGTGTGTGCTAAGTCATTTTGGTGGTGAAAGGTCTTTCTCTTTAAGAATATAGCAAAGGATTTGGCTGGGTTTTTCTCCCTTGTTTGAGAAGGGTTTCCCAGGATATATCTTGTGTACTTGTGCATGGTATTTCTTCTTGTGATCTTGGTTGCTGCAGCATTTATGGTTATGGGTATTTGATAAAATGGAATGAACTTCATATTTAGCCTAAATGCTATGAAAAACTAACAATTTGGAGGCTAGCTCTAGAGTTGTCTTGCCATGTACTTGTGTGATACAACATGGCTAGAGTCTACAAACCCTAAGGAAGACAATCATGCCAGTGTGGAGAGCTTGTGTGATACAAGCTTGTTGTTGAAGCCGGGGGCTTACCAATGTTGATGCTTCCTTGTTGGAAATCTTTGGTGGTGGCTAGGGGTTTTATTATTTTCCCTAGCTAAGGTTTTTGGAGAGATTGAAGATTGTACCAACTTTGTGATAAAGTTGTGGTATGTACATGTACTTCCTTCTTGTGTGTGTGTGTGTGTGTGAAGTTTCCAGCTATCCAATACTTGTGTAATTACAAATTTGATTTCTAGATATCATTGTCTTCATGATTTGGTAATTTCCAACACTTGTATGTCTTATTGATTTGACATAAGTTAAGGCTGAAATTGTTAAGTGATTTGACAAACATTTTGAAGATAATAAGGCAAATTTACTATTGTAAATTCTATTGTAATAAAATGAATTTCAGATCCGATTTATACTTCAAAAGTGTACCCCAAGGGCTGAAACTTAGTGATATGTTTCATATCTTTTCTCTTTGGCTTCCTAGTGTGTTGAGTTGAAGTGTGATGAAATATTGTCAATTGTTTGCTATCATAAACTAATATTTCAGATCAGCCCCAACACTGAAGTTCACAGGGATTAGATCTGGGAAACCTCCTTTTGATGTGAATTTTTTGTTTTTGCATTAAAAGTCAAAGAACATAGAAATTTCTACATGGTATCAAAGTTATTTAGTTGAAATCGCTCGTTTAATGAAGAGGGAGTTCGTATTTCCATTGCATTGTACCTGGGAGTGGTACTTGACCTTGTTGAGGTTGATTGGGTGGTGAAACCTAGTGTGCTTGAGATGAGCACATGCACCTCTAAAGGGTTTGATGGATTGAAACCCCAATTGCTCTTGTGAGGAGAGAATGCTTTCCCCTGTGATAGGTGGTAGATCTACTACATGACTGGTTGTTATAGATTATTTTCAGCAAGTGTGATGGCCAAGAGGACCTATGATAGGTGGCTAATTTATTCCGGGGGTTGCCAATATGTTTTCACATGTGAGAGGTGGTGGATCTACATGATGGTTGGTTGGTATAGATTTATTTTCAAAGGGTGTGATGCATAGGAGGACCTTTGATGAGTGGTTGATGTGTTCTAGTGGATGCCAGTGTTTGGAGTGGATTGATGCTCGTGATAGGCATGCTTGACCATTTGATTGTTTGCTTATTTTTGTAGCCTAGGATGGGACAATTCACTCTGTGATAGACTGATGATTATTCGTTGATCTATTTGTTAGAGTTTAAGCTATTATTAGGTTTCTTTTCAAATTTACTAGATAACCATGGCATAGATAGGATCACTGAGAGAAACACAATCATAAGAGACACATCATTTATCTTGGGAAACCCTCATGGGGGAGAAAACCCAGCAAAAACTTCCTTAATATAGATAGCCAATACAATGCCAAGAGAATAAACCAAACACTACAGAAATTCCTCTCCCAAGTAATGCGCCTCTCTCTCTTCCTTCTTCTCCAACTGCAACTCCAAACTTGCGCTCTGGATGATCAAGTGAATGAGTGAACAAATGAGGCGCTGGCCTCCTTTATTTATACAATTTGGCAGGTGCTGAAAGGAAGTGTCTTTTCACTGGCAGGGCCGACTTCTCTTTCTCAGTGGTTAGAACCACTTCAATTTATTCTGGGGACCGACTTCTCATTTTGCATATTACAATTAGGGTTTGACCAATACGCAAAAGGGGATTTGGTCATTTACAATGCCCGACATGATCAATCCACAAAAGGGGATTGATCTAATGAATAATACATCAATAATAAATAGAATACTCTTTGCAGTTACAATATTTCAACACTCCCCCTTAACAAGAAGGGTATTCTACAACATCATTATGAGAGAGAGAGAGGGCAACAACATCAACAACATCTGGAACACTGACTCGCATATCTATAAATCATCGGAAGTTTTTCTCATCATCATCATTCTCAGCATGGAGCTAGAGTAGCATCATCATCCTCATCAGCATGACGCTGAGGTAACATCCTCATCTTCTTTAGCATGAGGCTAAAATAATATCATCAACATCTTTAGCATGAGGCTAAAGTAACATCATCATCTTCAACATTAAAGCTGAAATAACATCATCATCATCATCTTCAACAAGAAGCTGAAGTGGTATCATCAACATCATCTTCAGCAAGAAGCTGAAGTGGCATCATCATCATCATCTTCAGCAAGAAACTGAAGTGGCATCATCATCATCTGCATCAATATGGATTAGTATAACACTAATACATCATCATCATCAATAACAGCAACAACACAGCACAAAGGTTGGAGCATCATCAACATCAGCACTAGGCTGATAGTCTTTAGTACGAAGTTGGCTACACAATATCATTAGCACGAAGCTGGCTACACAATATCATCAGCACGAAGTTGGCATCACAGTACGAGACTGGCAACACAACATCATCAGCACAAAGTTGGCATCACAGCACGAGGCTGGCAACACATCATCACAGCACGAGGTTGGCAACACATCATCACAGCACGAGGCTAGCACATCATCAACATGAAGTTGGCATCACAGCACAAGGCTGGCACATCATCACAGCACGAGGCTGGCAACACATCAACATGAAGCTGGCATCACAGCACAAGGCTGGCACATCATTTTGTGGTACTTTGACAGATCCAAAGGATCTACCCAGGAATCAAAAAGGATTCCCTAGGATATGAAATCCTAACAGAGCTACCACGTGGTACTCTGACAGACCCAAGGGATCTTCCTAGGAATCACAAGATTCCCTAGGATATAAGAATCCTAACAGAGCTACCACTACTGATCAGGATACTATAGTATCATCAACACTACTCCCATTTTCGAGGGTGGTCATTTCGGACTATACCAAGCTTGTCTCGAAAGTGCTCAAACTTTACACGAGATAGAGGCTTAGTCAACACATCAACAACCTATTCATCCATGCTAACATACTGGAGCTTTATGGCTCCTCTTTGCACCATATCACGGATGTAATGATATCGAATCTCTATGTGCTTTGACTCATTATGAAACACATGGTTTTTCATCATCTTTATACAACTTGGTTATCACATAGAATCATGGTGGCTTCCATCTCCAGATCAAATAGATCTGTCAACAACATCCGAAGCGATATAGCTTCACAACTAGCGGAACATGCAGCAATGTATTCTGCTTCTGTCGTGCTCGGAGCAATGTTGAATTGCTTCCTACTCTGCCATGAGATCATGGCTGACCTCAGACTGAAACAATCATTCTGAAGTGCTCTTTCTATCAAAAACACTTCCAGCTCAATCTGAATCGATGTAACCACTCAGTCTGAAGTCATGATCTCTAGTATAATAGAGACCAAAATCCAACGTACCCTTAAGGTATCTCATCATATGTTTTGCAGCAACAATGTGAACACGTCTAGGTTCTACCGGAAACTGACTCAAGGTAAAACATATATCTGACCTGGTGTTCGTCAGATACATCAACGATCCAATGATATGTCTGTACAGAGTGGCATCAACCAATTTTGACGAGGTATCTACCAGGAGCTTCAATTTCGTTTCCATGGGTGTGTACATGGATTTGCATGTCAACATGTCAAACCTCTTCATTTTAACTGCATACATCCCTTAGTTAAGGAAGATCTTCTCTGTGCTCTGCCAAACTTCAAGACCTAAGAGATAATGCATTTAGGTCTTCCATCAAACTCTGTGGCGAGCTTCTTCTGCAATCTATGATGAGCTTTTCTTCATCTTGTCAAGAATACATCATCTACATATAGTAGTAACATCATTGGCTCATCATTCATAACCTTGACATAAAGGTTAGACTCAACTTTACTCTTGGTAAAGTCCAAGCTCGTCAGGAAACTGTCAATTCTTCAACACATACAAAGCTTCCTTCAACTGGCAAACATGAGTCTTTCTATCTTCAATCTTCAAATCAAAGTTTCTCATTACATTGTACCAATCTGGTACACTTGCTCAATTGCAACTCAATATGCACAATCATGTGCTAGCTCTATGTGCCCTCTGCAAAGCACTATTTGTCTCACTGATTGAGAGTATGTCCTCTCCTCTTTCTGCAACTGTTCCTTCTGGAACTGGGACTCTGCACCTGCACCTTCTCTAAAGTTGAGAATGGTTGCTCCATTCTCACTGTGACTGCTGAAATCTTGGAGTAACTCCTCTACTCCATCATGGCAACAACTTCATCTGAAACTGAGAGTGGCTCAATAACTGATACTGAAGATAGCTCTTCTTCTTTCATGGAGGTAACACTATCTTTTATCATAGTCATGTCTCCATGACCCAACTAATGTACTGCACCAACTGCCACTCAATTTTAAATATGGGGATTGCTCCCCCTGCATCTCATACTACATATGAATCATGGTTGTTCTGGTTGTCTTCATAAATACTGGAACTATTTCTTCAATAAGTATCTCGTCATAGTCTTCTCCCTTTTGCTGGGAGAATCCTCTGGACACACATCAGGCTTTGTACATCTGTAACATGCTTGATCTGTATAGATCAATATTGGAAGTCAATACTAACTTCTCTTCTAGTCTCACAGAAGAATCCATATCTTAGTCTTTCTGACTGGCTTCCTTCTCTATTACTGAAACAAGGGAATCTTCCCAGGAGATTTCATATCTCCTAGAAGTTTTTGACGCTACGATCTAGTCTTCTCACAGTATCTGTCTCGCAGTCCTGGAAGTTGTCTCTTCATCTAATCCTTTCTGAGATCAGGCTTACTCTCGATTTCTTCCGAGTCTACAAGGACTTCATCATCTCTTACAAGGAATACTTGGTGTTGAATACCAAGTCTAAATATGAAAGACTGAGTCAGGCTTCAAACGAGTTCTGCTTCCCGTCAAGGTGGCTTCATTAACCTTTGGACAAGTCTACTGTGAGTTCTTGTTCTAATGTTCGGTCATCTTTGGAGCCTTATGCTCCTTACAATCAATGTTCATATGAGATTCTCTGAATCTCAAAAGATATCTTCTTCTTCATCTTATTTGGTACATGAGTGTATATGGTTATGTACACAGTTTGCTTCATGTCTCATCTACTCTGTTGCCTTCTGCAACCTTCACTATAACTTCCTCGGGGTTATCACCTGTGACCTGAAACAAGGTCAACAAAACAACAAGCAAGAGTAAAAATCTATTGATAATAGTAAATAAAACAATAGCACGAACAATCGTCACAGTGGCTCCTTTAGAGCTTTCACTTGTGATCTGTCTGAAACAAGGATCAAAAGTAAGAAATACAATACGAAATGAGATCAACACTCTTCTAGTGTTGTGATCAAACATTCATCCAAGGTAACGTGGAATCAACACAAAAAGTTTCTCCTAGAGGAGATGTTAGTTGTATCTGGTAAATGATTACATTAAGCATTTATCTCGATATGCTCACATGCTACCAAGTATAATACTTTTCAAAGACTGATACCTCAACTATAGTGTTTACTTGTAATGGGGTAGTTTTCAACTTTGTCATGTGCAACTTTGAATCTTATCAACTTAATTAATCAAACCTAGAACCTGGAGTCTTGTCCTCAAGATTGAGCATGTTGCTTTTCTTCCAAGTCTCCTTCACTCAAGATGACAAGTGCTTTCTTCAACCTGTCTTCTGTACTAGGACAATATGCTATCTTGACAGAAGGTTGGGTTAGAGAATAAACTCAATGATCTCAACTTTAATCCATCTAATACCTTGACTTTAATTTTGACCAAAGGTTAGTATGATGGTCATAGCTTCAACATGCAACATTGATCAAAATAATGTCATAACAAATAGATGCATATCAGAATAATCAAACCTGGGTTG
>ML802711.1:9178-23320 GCA_009831015.1 Picea engelmannii | reverse complement strand
CCAACATGCTCATGATGACGTCATAAGCCTCCTGGTGACGTCCTGGGCCATCTAGAGCCAACGTCCCTCTGAAAGTGGGTCAATCCCCCTAGGCCAAGCAGTGTCGGGGTGCCTTTGGTGGAACGTTCTCTTCTTCTCTGGTGAAAAGTCTTTAATCATCCTCTGCCCTCTCTCTACCCCCTGATGGGGTCTCAACATCCATCTGGTGGGCTCTTCAGCCCCATGGAGGTCCGAACTAATCATCTCCCCATGTGTACCAGTCCAAATGGTACTTGTCCGTCGGGCATGCTCCTGCACATCAAAAGCTACGCCCTCCATGGGCTCATCCGTCACAGGGATCATAGCAATGTCAATCACATCTCATCATTAATATTATTAAACATATGCATAAAATCCCTAATACATCTATCAATAGCTCAAAGACATTACACAAGCCTACTATACAAATCTGGAGGAAAAGGAAAAACGTTCTATTGGGCTAGTGTCCATCGGAAAAGGTGAGTTCCCAGAAGAAAACCTCATCAAAACCATGTGAGTGGGTGATGTGGTTAAGGGAAGTCCAAGCATGTGGGTGCAGTGAGGGCCAAGGATGCAATGTGTTATCTGTGGGTGCCTTTGTAGAAGGCGAGTTGTACCTGTCATAGATGCACTCTTTCCAAGCCCATTGCCTTTATTCTTTTATTCTTTTATTACTTTTCTTTTTCTTTTTGTTCAAGAGCTAATCAGGGGGCACTGCCCTGGTGTGGTGACCAGTGGTGGCAGCGTTACCCACAAATACTTTCACAGAAATGAAAGGTTGGCTCATGATGAGGCCCCTTTCCCTTGGCCATGCAACCAAAAGTCACTGCCCTGGCGTGGTAACCAGCTGGTGGCAATGTCATACTGCTAGGTACCCATGGACCTAATAGGCTGGCTCGTGATGAGACCCCCTATCCTCTGACTAGGTCTTGTTTTATTATTTTTCGGGTCCCTCTTGTTTCTTGTTGAGAAGCCTTTTATTGCTTTCTCGGGGATCCCTAGGCGAAGCATCTCGAGGTTTTATTCTTAGGCTTTTATCTTTTACCAACTTACTTTTAACTTCTGGGCCTTTAGCCCCTTCTTCCCACGAGATAGGCTGCAATCCTGAAAATAGGTCAACCCGATGCCCGGACAAGGGGAGTGGGACAAATGAGCGGGAAATAAGATGAAATAGTGGTGCTATGATGGGAGCGGACGATAGCCTTTCAGAAGTCCCCCCAAGTGGCAAACCAAAACCTATGGACAAAGGCTTGCTAGGACACCCTGTCAATCCCCCCAAACATGGTCAAGTGGGCAAATGTAAGATCCAAGCAGTTGTTAGAAATAAAAGGAATTAGATGCCTATACTTAAAGGTTTTAATGACCAAAGGTGACACATACCATGATACCTGGACCAATTACCTCATGGAGCAAGAACTCTTTCTGATACAGGACCAAGCCGATGGTGATGGATGCTACCGCTGCTAACAAGATAAGGACGATGGAAGAAGAAAAGATGGGCCCTCCAGGGCCATGCTCATGTCAATCCTACTCTCGATACTCCATGTCTAGGACCTGTGGGCCTCAAGACATGATCTCCTAGTTATCCCTAAAAAGTGGGGATAACAGGCTCTTCACTTACTTTAAGGTTGAGCATGATTTAAATATTCATCATCAAGATGGAAAAACCCTCATCCTTGTGCTATATGTGGATGATCTCCTTTTGACTAGTCATTCCATGTCCATGGTCAATGACATGAAGCAGTAACTTAAGGACTCTTTTGAGAAGACTAATTTACAGTTGCTTCACTCTTTTCTAGGATTTTAGATTTCTCAAACCTCTGTTGGGACTTCCCTTTCTCATCCTTAATACACCCTAAGTCTCTAGCAACGTTTTGGGATGGAAGATTAGAGGCGAGTGCATACTCCTATTGCTTCAGGGATGAATTTTTAGGCCAAGATCCCTTCACCAGTTGTTGATGCATCATTATATCAATCTTTGGTCGTTAATCTACGTTATCTTACACATTCTCATCCAGATTCCAAACATCTCCTTTGCAATTGGTATGTGCTCTCACTACATGTAGGAGCATCATGAGAGTCATTGGCGAGTTGCTAAGCGTATCTTGCACTATCATAAGGGTACCCCTCACATGGGCATTCTCTACTCAATTAGCGCTAACATTTGTCTCCTTGGTTTTTCTGATGTTGATTGGGTAGGTAATCTTGACAAGCAACACTCTACCTCGAAATACTTGTTCTCTCTTGGTTCTAAACCAGTGTGTTGGTGTTCCAAAAGGAAACAAGGTGTGGGTCTCTTGTCCACTGAAATTGAATATGCTAGTGTAGCTCATGTCAGGAAGCATCTTGCCTAGATACAGATGATACTTGATCAACTAGACTCACTCAATGGCTTCCTTCCACCTTATTTTGTGACAATCGGAGTACCATTGAGCTTCTTGCGATATAGTGAATCATCAAAAGTTGAAACACATTGAGATTCGGATCCATTACATTCGTCATCTCCATGCTCAAGGACAACTTGTGTCCATCTTTGTTTCTTTTGCATATCAGCTTGTTGATATATTCACCAAATCTCTTCCAGAACCCACCTTCAATAGTGGACAGACATGTATTGGTACAAGCGAGCTGACATCAAGGGGCGGAACATGACATATTCTAACATCTTCTCTTCATGGCTCCCTGTTCAAATTAACGGGTGTTGTCGAGATCATGCAGTTACTCTTCACTTGAGGCCATGTGTCAATCCATTGTATTGATTATAGTTTTATGGAGCCTACATATGGGCACCTAACTAACCCATTTATTGTACTTTCTATATTTGACTAGGTCAGCCTAGTCACCCTCCTAGGGCTAGCATCCTAACCCTAAAAGGATGTGTATAAAAACAAAGATACACTCCTCATTTGTATCATCTCATTCAAGTGAATTCATTCAGTCTTGCCCAAGGGCACCTCTAAACAATTCACTTCACTTGTGGTATTTCTCTCTATTTGTATGGTTGATTGTTCTTGGATGAAGATATGATATGTGAACATCTTTCTTGTGATCTATATTAAGCACTGTTATAATCTGCTGGTCTGATGATTGGATTAGGATTTGTTGAAGAGATCACCATAGATTACTATCTTCTTATGATTTCAACATACAAAAAAAACAGACCAACGTTTTGAAGCCAAGTAGTGTGAACAAATTATTTTATTGAATGCTGTTGCATCAAATTGACAAGCATAAATCCACATAGTAATGTATGATGAATAAAAAAATAGTCATGAAATACTTGCTACCAATATGAAACCAATAGAGAGACATGCTACAATCACTTTCCCCTTATCACACTCCAAAGTGGGAATAGTTATACAGGAATTCTTTCGTCACATTTAACTTATACAAGCCTAACAGAATAATTCAATCATGCAGTCAATGCATTCATTAACCAAGGACCATAAACTGTATACTAAGAGTAGCCTCGTGATCAAACCTTCGCGATATTCAAACATAACCCTACTCTCCAGACATAATAAACTTGTTTAGAGTCAAGTTATGGTACAAACAAACCAGCTAACCTCTTCAAATGAAAATCAGAACCCAGAACTTTGAATTTAATGGATAACCAGGCAATCTTAATTCATCTGGTGTGCCTAGTCAAATCTTGGCCAGCAACAATTTTGTATGCATGCTTCTATTTCAATCCTCTATGAAGCTTTATCCATGAGCTGAATTGGTGATAAGATATTTGTTTTGTTTGTCTCTACGATACATCCATTCATGACCATCTCTTCTAGCATAAAGTGAGCTTTCTCTAGATGGAACATTATATCAAGCTCACACTGCCAGAAAAAAAACATTTAATCAACACACAAAACTATGAAAGCTTTATTAAAATTTACAAAGGCTCTTCTCAATTTCCATCTTGGTGAGAAAGAGCCAAATGCATAAAAATATAGAAACCCTTTGGTAATGCCCAATTAAAACTTTCAAATAAAACTAAGCATGCTTCACCAGATCTTATAAAAGATGAATTGATAGTTTCTGTGCCCTTAAATTGCTGCCAAATTCCTTTTAAAAATACACCTAGTTAAAGAAAGCAGAAAAAGCAGAAAAAACTTTATACAGAAAATTAACATTACCAGGAAGTCAAATATACTCACCACATTCCCAAAGTGACGGTCCATTGTCTCCACCAATAGATGGATGAATTCCAAAATTGCAAGCTCGTTCTGCACAGGGAAACCTTTTATAGTGATCATCACACTTAACATCAAGTCCTGGCCTTCTTTCAGATCTGAAAGGCCATCTACCCACAAACTCACAGGATATGGAATGGAGAAAATGATATACAAACAATCATTATCACATTTTCTTTACAAACACTTGAACATAATAGTTAAAAACAATATAAAAAGGGAATATGTGCGGTATATTTTTGGGGGCCATTTGCAACATAAAGGCCCTCTGTTGTAGGCTGTAGCAAGCCCCTATACCAGAATTCTCAGACCTGATAAAATTGAAAATTTTGACCCGATGAAAATTCACCTAAGCCCACTCAGGTTGTACCGATCTTTGAAATGTTACACAGATGCATGTTTATATTTTTAAAATAACCTGTATGTGATAATTTATCTCCAAAAGTATTTGGATCCTCTTAAAAGGGTTCTTCATACATATCATCAAACTATACATTCTGGTTTGGTAACAAATCTTTAATTTACCTAGATCAACTAAATAGTTAATCAACTATAGACACTTTATCCAAACATGAGATTCCAGCATATTATATTTTATTTTCATTCACGGCCTGTATTTATGGGTAGCATTTTCACATCTATGTTTAGCAGGCTTTATAAAAGGCAATTCATAGATCAATACAGGCAATTTTTTCAGCAAAAAAAAGTTACTATCAATGGAATCCATTGGGCATATGCAGCTTCAGCCTTCAGCTCCCTCTAGTGGTTTTGAAGTTGTTGTTTAGAAAAGATTGAGAAGATTAAGTTAGAAAATTTAAGGAAAACATGGAATTCATGACTGACCAAGCACTCATTTGTCATTTTCTGGGGATCTGGCCATTAGAACAAACCCTAGAGTGGTGGATCAAGATTAGATGGTAATCACAATGGCAGATATATTTGCAATTTGGTGCAAAGGACTTCTTTGTGGTAATCTTCAAAAACAAGGGAGGGGAAGAAAATCTTCAAAGAAGACGCATATTGATATTTCTTCTGTAGAAATTTCAGACCCCAACCCGGTTTCAAGTCTCACCAAGACACATAGTTTAATGCCCAACCCACATTGCAAATTCTGGCTGCAAATTAGTAAGGAGAAAATTAAATGCTCATGAACAGAAAACACATGAAGTCTGCTACAGCAATAACTCAGAAATAAACACACCCAGAAAATTAATACTCAGATTTTTGGTCTAACTTCGACCCTGGAAAAACCCACAAGGGGAAAACCAGTGAGAGAGGGGTTTTTATTATTATTTGCAGAGCTCAGACAAAGATATTCTTACAGCAGTCTTCTTCAACATTTAATACACAGACTTACCTCAATTTTCGTGCCCACAAACAGAGCCTCAAAATGCATGCTAAACAGCTCCTGGATTTCTGTGCTGATAAATCCGTACAGAGTACAGATGTCACTGCATTTATTTCTGTACGGAAGCCTCAAAATTCGTGCCTGTCTGCTGTTGCTGTTTTCCAGAAATTAATGGCAGCTGGGTTCCTTGATTTCTGTGCCTGCCCAGAAAAACATGCAGCTAACCTCCTCTACTTCTGTGCCAACTTTATGTTGTACGGCCTGCTCAGAATCCGTATGGCACGGCCCAGTACTCGCTGTACCTTCTCGATTTATGTCTCTTTGCCTTGGAATTCGTGCCCTTTTTCAGAAAGCTCTCTCCTCTTCCTCAGCTCGACTCTCTCTTCTCTTTGCACTCTCAAAACTCATGAAAGAATGCCAAGAATAGGTGCGCCCTTTCCCTAATTCGACCTCATGAGGAAAGGTGAAGGGTTTTCTAATTTGACGGTGGAGGATAGATTAGATGGATGGCTGAGATGAGATGTCTCTTCATCCACCCACTTCACTTAACTTCATAAAGTCACTTTTAATTTCACCTCACATGAAATTAATGCACTAGGGACCACATTGGACACTTTCTCGCCCCTAGGCACCCAGGTGTTGAGAAACACTTATCCTAGGTACTTTATTAATTTTAATTCAACATCTTCAACACAGCAGGATTGTACATGAGACACTGGAATCTTAGCTTTGATCTCCAGCTTGAAGATTTCTCTAAAGCGCTAGTCTGGGAAAGACTGTATTCTCTTCCACTCAAGTTTTGGAAGGGGAAACTCAGAAATGTAACAAACATAAAGTGACATAATAAAGTAAGATATAATAGAAAAACATGATAAAGTAAAGATAAAATAGTAAAAGTAACTAGTTAAACTTGATAAAGTTAGTACGAGGGCCTACCATTACAAAAGGCATGACCAGTGATGAAATGGTGCCTTGGGTTTATAAAACCAATGCCCTCATTGTAAATTGGATCATCATTCATTCAATCAACTATATATATGCCTACTGTTACCACCCAAACTAGCAAACATTGTGGGGATGCTTTGAGGATAGTCCAATACCGGCAATGCACCACTGTCACCTTAGCACAATCTCCCCTTCACTTTAGGCCAGATCCTAGAAACCATGGGGGGTATCCCAATCCTTCCAACTACACTCCTCAATATACGTTAGATAGACCAGGGCCTTAGTAGCCAAATGCCTTAAGAATATTAAAGCAAGTATTAGGGAAAATACTACTGCAATATAAAGAGGGTTAGGAGCTAATTATATAAGTGCTGAGATCTGAAATAAATATGCTACAGCAAAAGCATAAATCAGCACTAAGAAATCATCTAGATGAATGAGAAAAGTACCTTTAACCGCTCCATGGGATTTTACTAATTTTGAAGCTAGTATTTCCATTTGGTGGCATTGTACCATATATCTTGGAGCTCCCTTCTGGATTAGCTTCTCCATCTGATGGGATGATACAATTTGGGTTTGGGGAGGTTCGAATCCATACAACTTGTATCTTTCCCCTTGCCATCAGAACTTGATAAAGTGTTTTTGGTGGTTAGCAAAGTAAGTACCTAATCTTTGTAGCCACTAGACTCCTAAGACTACATCTACTCCTCCCAGGGGTACAATCTAAAATTGGGATTCTAAGCTATAGTCATGAATTTGCAACTTAACCTTGTGGCATTTTCCCACACCTTCGATCTTTCTTGCATCTACCACCATGACCTTTGTGAGTTTTCCAAAAGCCCTAGATGATTGTTGTCCTATGTTTCTCTTAATTAAATAAATCAGATCTGAACTTATTTAATCACAGAAATGAATATTTCTGAACATGCAGCAATCACACATATAGCTAGAAAATGAACAGCGGAACAATAAATGAATAACACACATGCACAATGATTTCCCCCTTCAAATCAGCTTATCACTCCAATGATCAAAGCTTACAAGGTACCTCCACAGTCTGTTGTAACTTAGCAGTTGTACGGTAAACAAAACACTATAGAACAGAGAAGTATAACCTGTTGAAATAGAAGTATGGCTTTGTTGAAGAAAGGAGGTAGCAGCTACTGTTGTACGACTGTACGGCATTGCTACTGTACAGATTCCCTCTTGTTGTTTGCTATAGTGGATCTGCACTTTCTCCTCTTAGATGCACTCTCATTCTCTTGGTCTCCGCCTCTTTCAAGTGTTCCCATGTGTGTTCCAACTTTTCCCATCTTGTCCTATTTATGCTTTGAGAGAGATAACTAATCTCATCAATCCTAGCAACTAATTTCCCGAATCTTAGCAACCAATCTCTTTAATCCTAACAACCACCTTATCTCAACAATGAGGTGTACAGCTAAGATTAGAACAAATCTAACTCACTAATATTCTAGAATATTTCATTTAAATTTCTAAGACTAGGAGAACATGGGAAATTTGACTTTCACTTTTATTTATTTAAGTGAAATTACAAGATGGTATTATTTCCCACTTTTCTTAAGTGGTCACTAAGAAGTTGTCTCGAACTACTTCTCACATGTTCACACCTAACCTGTGCAAAAAGCTCCTGCTTGATCTACATTTCTCAACAACATTCATCTTGGACATCAGGTACACAAAAAGATTTAGTCTCCTTGTGAGATTTGTGTCGACAAAATTATGGGTACTTTCTGTATCTATTAGGACCATTACATTGTTCTTTTTTATTTGCCCTTTCAATTTTAATGTCTGTGGTTGGGCTATACCTGTTATGGCCGATAGTGATATTTGTGAAGCATTCTCATTCTCCGATTCTGGGGAAGAATTTTGAGCGTACTTGACTTCTCCTTCGTCTAATTCGTCACTGTTTGAACTTTGAACCCTCTTCTGCTTTGCATTTATATAGATTTTTGGTGTTGTTTTCTTTAAAACACCTACGTCTAGGGTCTCACTTTTCTCCACAATGTTTACATTTTCCTTCATTTATTCTTTGGGCCTCTAGACTAAGTTTTCCTCCTCCTAAATATGGTGGGAGGTACCTTGGATTCTCCATGTATGTAGTTTGGGGTGGCTTCCATCTTGAGTAGACCTCATCGAATCTTTGTAATAATGATTTTTCAAACTTTTTCTCTGCAGTTTTTGCCTTATGTATCGGTGTTTCCATGGTTGTGATATCATATAGTTTTAATTAGTTCTAGATGTGTGGCTTAAGTCCGGTTATATATGATTGAATTAGACGTTCTGTTGATATCTTGGGTACTCTTGTAGCCGATGTTTCTCAGTGGCATGTAAACTCGTCCACATTTCCCTTTGTTGTAGTCTAGAGAATTCTGTTAAAAAATCTTCTTCTTTGATACTTGGGAATCTTTTAAAAAAATCCTCCTTGAATGTATTCCAACTAATTGAAAAAGATGTTTTCTTCCACCACATGTACCAATTGTATACATCTCCTTCTAGTTGCATGGAAGCATACTTGATTTTTTCATCATTTTTAATGATACCATGGATTTCAAAATACTCTTCTGCCTTGTTAAACCATGCCACGCCTTGTTTCTCATTTCCGTCAAATTTTGATAATTCTAGATTTGCTCTCATTGGGTATGCAAAAATCGGTTGATTCATATATGATGGAAATTGGTTAGTGATTAACATGTCGTGAGGCGGCATGTTTGGTTGTGGAGTTGTTCTACTCGAAAGACTTGGCGATGGATTAGATGTACTTGAAGAATTCAATTGTGGAATGGCAATACTTTGAGAACTGCCTGTGCTGCAAGATTTGCTATGAGGTCCTTCAGTTCATCATGATTTTTACTAACCAAGGCTTTTATTTATGTTTGTTCTTGTTGTAGAGCATTATGATTATGAGTAATACGTTCCTCTAATTTGTCATGTTTCTTTTGAAAGTCATTCTTGAGTTCTTCATCTTTGCAGCATTCAACTTTTGTTGCTCTTCTAACCTCTCCAACCCTGAATTGATCTCCGTCATTTTTTTGGTAACTAGCCAAGTATTTTTACGCTCAATTTTGATCGAGTTAACTTGACTTTATGAGCTAACTTAACTTTATAAATTATATATATATATATATATGAACTATGAAATCAAAAAGTTTGAAAAAGCAAAAATGATTTAACTTAACTTTATATATATATATATATATATATATATATAAAGTCAATGAAATTTTAAAAAAATTAAAAAGGAAATTTTATTTATTTATTTATAACCCTATCCCCCCACAAAAAGCATTTTAAAGGTAACGCTACTGTATGTATGGATGGCCACAGTCACGAGGGGAATTAAGACGTATGGACAAGTATGGTTTGTACGACCGACTGTTGGATTAGTATTTTTAACATACGGATTAGTAAAAAACAGTGGTACGGCAGTAGGAGAAGTCCGACAGATTGTAGGCAGCAGCAATAGTATGGCGGGTAATGTACAGAATGCAACAGAAATTTGGGGGCTGTACAACACAGCAATTCGTACAGCCAATTGTACGGAAGCTATTGCTGTATGGAGGTTGTACGGACAACTACTATTGAGCAGTGGTACGGTGATGGCAGCATTACGGTAGTGCACAAACTTTGGGAAATGTTTGGACTATACAAAAATGTGTACGGACGGGTTGTCTTGCACGGACCCTTAACTCGCGATACCAAATGAAGCAAGCACACTAAATAATTAATTCTACTCAACAAACTGAGACAATAAAACATATATATATATATATATATATATATATATATAAAAGGAATGAATGAATAAGATGATGCTTTACAATTGAGCAGGCCCCAACTATAAATATAGCCTAAAGTGCCTCTTAATGAAAAGTCGTGACTTCTACTCATGCATATTCTTTTATTATTATTGTTATTTATTATTCTTTTTTATTGTATTTGTATTTTACTTATAATTTTTTAGTTATAGACTTAATGTATATAACAGACAACTTCCTATTTCAAGTTTCTTATTGAAATCTTTGAATTCTCTTTTCAATAAGCTAAAAGTAATGAAATAAAATAAAATAAAAACTGCTTCAAAGCATTTTTCCTTTGTAGAATTGTTGTATAGATTAGGAAACTTCAGAATACATAGAAAATAAGGAAGGTTTGTAATGTCGGTTTATTTTAATTCTTCAGATAACATGCCTCCACGAAGGACCCCTTCCAGAACACCAAAGAGATCACCAAAAGGGAAGAAACCTATCACTGAACCTGTGAAGCAAATAGTCACTGAACAGGAATCTATCCCTGAGAAGTTTGTTCCCGTAATCCAATTATCAAAAGTTAAAACTAGACATTGAGCTTGTTAAACCAATATTTAAAGATACATAGGCACAAATCAAGCCTATCAAGCCTCAGAGCTTGAAAAGTATTACAAGTTATTGTAAAATTTCAGACCCCACCCAGTTTCAAGTCTCGCTGATTTATCAGCCAATGTTTAATGCCCAAACCCAGTTTTATGACAGCCAATTAAACTCAGCATATAATGAAATTTTCAAAACTGAAACATGAGGATTCTGAACAATATATAACACAAATAAAACCATATCAGCAGCACATAACTCAGAAAATTTAACACAGTGATTTTTGGTCTAACAACGACCCTGAAAAAACCCACAAGGGGAAAACCAGTGAGAGAGGGAGTTTTTATTATTTCAGAGCTTTAGAGAAAATCTTTTACAGCAGTCTAAGCTTCATCAAAAATTTACAAACTTATCTCAGAAAATTTTGAGCAAATCTCCTTCAGAAAAATTCCAGATTGCAGCTCCTCGAAAACTGTGCCAGAAATCCGTACTGTATACGGCTGTCTCAGCATTAAATGTTGTATGGACTGCTCCTTGATTTCTGTGCCAGAAATCCATATGACTGTATGGTTGTTACAGCAATAAATGTTGTACAGAACTCCTCGAAAATTGTGCCCTCTTTTTTGTGTTTGTTGTACCAATTTTTGTGCAATAAATGCACCTCGAAAATCGTGCCACTGCCTTGGAATGTGTGTTGTACTTCTGCTGTATAGACTGCTCCACTTTGCTGCTGTATGGACTGTCAAAATCTGTACCGTACGGCCTCCACAAAGCTATTGTACCTTCCTCAATATTCGTGCCCAAAACCAGCAGTACGGATTCCCAAAAATCCATACAGTACGACCCTGTCAAGTGTTGTACCTTCCTCGATTTTTGTGCTTGCTTACTGCCTTGGGAAACGTGCCCTCAACTTCTGCAAATATCTCTTTTCTCAAGCTCGACTTCCTCTTCTCTTTCTCTCAATAATGAATGCAATAACCCTAGAAATAAAATCACTTCATGAGGGAAGGTGAAGAGTCCTCTCATCCAACGGTTGAGATTAGATGAGATCAACGGTGGAAATAAAATCACTTTAGTCACCCACTTTCCCTAAGTCTCAAAAAGTCACCTTTTAATTTGTCTCTCACAAATTAAATGACTAGGATCCACATTAGGCACTTTCTCACCCCTTAGGCGCCTAGGTGATGAGAAACACTTGCCTAGGTACGTTTTAATTATTTTTAACACTCCCTCTTACCGAGGAAAGTGTTACTCACCACTCCAAGCTTGTCCCTGAAAAATACAAACTTGTCTTTGCCCAAGGCTTTGGTGAGTATGTCTGCAACCTGCTCATCTGTAGATATGTACTGTAGCTCAACTGCTCATCTTTGAACATAATCTCGAATGAAGTGATAACGAATCTCAATGTGCTTAGACCTGTCATGAAATACTGGATTCTCCGAGAGTTTAATGCAACTCTGATTGTCACAGTAAATCAAAGTAGGCCTCAACTGCACACCAAACAATCCCACCAACAACTTGCGAAGCCAAAGAGCCTCACAACTAGCCTGACTGGCAGCCATATACTCAGCCTCTGCAGAACTCAAAGCCACTGACTTTTTCTTTCGACTGAACCAAGACACCAATGTTGAGCCCAATCCGAAACAACACCCAGAAGTACTCTTCCGGTCACTGACACATCCTGCCCAATCTGAATTTGTATAGCCCACCAGACGAACTCCATCCCCTCTCTGATAGTCCAAACCATAATCCACTTTACCACAAAGATACCTAAGCACATGTTTTGTTGCCACCCAGTGCACTCTCCTATGCTCCACCATGAACTAACTGAGAGTGTTGACAGCAAAACAAATATCTGGCCTGGTATTGACCAAATACATCAAGGAACCGATCAACTGACGATATAAAGTGGAATCCACCAACTATGACTCAGAAGCATGAAGCTTCTTCCAGTTGGTACTCATGGGAGTGGTCATGGGCCTACAATCCTCCATCTGGAATCTCCTCAGAATGTCACACACATACTTCCCCTATCCCAGGAAGATGTGTCCAGGCTCTTGCCAAACCTCCAATCCCAAAAAATAGTGCATCAATCCAATATCAGTCATCTCAAACTCTAAAGCAAGGCTCTCCTTGCAACTAGTGATGAGTCTCTCTACCCCTGTAATGAAAAGATCATCCACATATAGCAAGAGAATGAGAGGATTCTCTCCAACCACAATGAAGTATAGGTTGGGATCTGCCTCACTCTTCTCAAAGCCCAACTGCTGCAAATAGGGATCAATCCTCGAATACCAAGCTCTGGGAGCTTGTTTCAGCCCATACAATGCTTTCTTCAGTCTACACACATGAGAATCTCTCCCATGCATCTCAAAGCCCAATGGTTGCTCAATATACACTTGCTCCTGTATGAGACCATTCATAAATGCGGTCTTCACATCCATCCGGTGGATCTTCCAACCCATCTCTGCATGATCGAGGTATATCTAGCAACTGGTGTGAAGGTCTCATCATAATCAACTCCCTCAACCTGTGAGAACCCCCGAGCCACAAAGCGAGCTTTGTACTTCTCAATGCTGCCATCTACAACATACTTGAGTTTATAGAGCCACCTGGAAGTCACCACTGACTTCCCCTCAGGTCTAGGAACAATTTCCCAAACATCATTCTTCATGATGGAATTGTACTCTTCCATCATGGCATCTCTCCAAACCTGTCTACCAGTAGCCTCCTCAAACGTGGAAGGCTCAGACTCCCTAATACTGCTCACCATCGTGATGTAGCTGCAAAATCTCTCGGGAGGTTTACTCTCCCTCACAGCCTGCCTGGAATTCCCCACTGAACCCTATGCCTCCCTCAAAGTATCTTGAAGCCACTTGGGCCTCCTCCTCTCTGAAGTAGTGTCCCGTGGAGGGGACTCTCCCTGCTCAACCCCATCTCCTGAAGACTGTGATCCTAAAGTAGAATCTGGAGAACTCGATCTTGAAACCTGTGCACCAGTAACCTGTGATCCTGACATCTGTGGCCCTGTCACCTGTGGACCAATCGTCACCGAAATTGGTCGCCCCGAACTCTGTCGCTGAAGTCTGTTGCGGACTCACCTGAATCTGAGGTGATGACTGCTCACCCCTCTTTGTCCCTCGTGACTTCCTAAAGGCTCTGTCCTCCTCAAATTTCACATCCCTCCTCAAAACTGTCTTCCTCAAGGAAGGAATGTCTATGCGGAAATCCTTTGAAGTCTTGTTATACCCAACAAAGATCCCTCTCTCTGTCGTGG
>ML802710.1:171289-199825 GCA_009831015.1 Picea engelmannii | reverse complement strand
TTACATGATGCTTGTAATCAACAAATGGAGATGGCATTACATTACATTCCCCATCAAAAGGGTGAATATCATGAAAACACTGATTCAATGGAAAAGGTGGATGGCCACCAAGATCCACTTGAATCAATCCTCATCCCTCAAGAAGCAATGGCCCCCATTGCATCAAGTTCCCTCGGGAGATGGGGAAACTTTTGTTGAATATAAACCTCAATGAGTCACTTTCCTTGTTGAAGTAGTTGTCTTGCTTGTACTTGGTATAAGCCTGTTGAAGGATGTCATGAACCCATTGTTGGAGGTGTTGGATTCATTCAACAAATTTCGCTGCATGATCTACCTTGGTCTGGGTGTGGGAGGAATTTGTCGATGAATATGCAACAGGAAGATCCATATCAATGGGGGATAATTGATGGAACCCCAAGCACACCTGAAAATGGTTGTGGCCAACATAGCTATGAAGGGCTCTATTATAGCTATGTTGAACAAATGGAAGACTCTCATTCTCTAGAAGGGAGCGTCTATATATTAGACCATTGGCTAAGGGAGCATCAGGCACCTAATCAATGGAATGCTTAACTTGGTAGTGCAGAGGCACCCCCATAGATTAAAAAATATATTTGTTCTCCTCTACAATCTTGTCGACTTTCTTCTATTGTATATAAAGGTATTAGGTCAAGGCTGTAATGGTCGCAGTGACCTTTTGTTCACCTTTTGACCGGACCATGAAGACGAAAAACTTTTTGGTCTAAGAGATTACTTTGTGTCAATGTTTTGTCGAGATTAATGAAGTGGCAGTAATCAAAACTACCTCTGGTACCCTGTAGAGTTGGCCTCCCAGAGTAACAATGACTTTGCGGGGTCGAGACTCATAAACAACGTAGGATTCCTAAAAGAACATCACAAACTTCAAGTGGGGAAACATCACACAGTACCTTATATTTGAAGGGCTTGATGTCATAGAAAAGGAGACATTTTGGTTGATGCAGATGTCGCATCCCTAGCTCAACCATCTCATGGTGTATGGTTGGGGGTGTGGCATTGTCAGTAGCTTTGTTCTTTTGATGACCTCGGTTGATATCAGGTTCTTTTGACTCTCATTGTAAATAATTTAATGCAATGGTGTCCCCTTTACCGACATTTGTGAGTGGAAGAGGCACTCCCCCTCCTTAAGCTCCTTTGACTCGTCTGGTTAGATCTTTGTGGTTACAATGGTAGCATTGGGTTATGCTTTAATGAAGTGCTTTCCCTATTCTAAATCAGAGTCTGAGTCATGGTTTAACTCCTTTTCTTTAAGCTCGGCCAACAATGACTATTTTGAGCGACATTCCTCAGTGTTGTGCCAGGGGATTTACGTGGAACTCACACAACTTTTCAGTATTTTTCTTCATCTTCTTGTTACCCTTCTTTTCCTGCGAATTGGACCAGTTGTCTTAAGATTGGATTTCCTTACTATATCCCTTGTTTTGTGAGTTAGGGTTTCCTTTTCCATGCATCTATTATGGCGTATTTGCAAACCTGAACTCCCACTTACTCTGCTACTTAAATTTCTGCTCGATTTTGACTACATATCGATAAGTAGCTCCGAGTGAGGAGATGTCCAAGAAATTCATCTCTGTTTGGATGTAACTGTGTAGGCCACTGCAATACTTCAAAACTAGGTGTTGTTTAGAGTCTTTGATACCCAACTTTGAGTGCAAGGTATTAAATATGTTAGTGTAATCCAACACCATTTGGTCTCTTTCTTGACGCAGAGTCGTCCATCTCATGTACTCATCATCATAGTTTCTAACAGGTTAGAACTCCTTGAGGGCATCTACAAAGGCTACCCAAGAGGCTCCTCTCCCAAATGGCATAGATGCATCCATGGTGTACCTCTACCAATAACCTTCCCACCAAGATCTAACATGAGGAAGGGATTTAAGGAGCGTAAAGGTGATCTTTTCACCATTGGAAAGATTTTGGACAAAGTAATACCCTTCCAAGATATTCATCCATTTCTCCAAATCATCTGCATCTATCTAGCCTTCAAATAAGGGGTATCAAAATCGACTTGTACCTTGAAGGGCATTGCACCTCTGAAATAGTTGTTTATCAAAGATGCTTCGATCGCCATCGGTAGTCGTCAAAGGATCCAAGAAAATTTGTCCATCATCTCATTCCTCTGTCGCAAGGGGGATTCCTCAAGCAACGTCTTGAAAAGATCTCCTACTCTGTCATCTCTCTTTTCTTTCTCCATGGGGGGTCGCTTGGGCTAGCAAGAGCAGTTGTCCTCAAGCGAAACTATCTTGAGACCCAACTCTCTATACCCTCACCCCATTAGGGACATCTTTAAGAAATGACAAGGAGTAGACTACTCTGATACCACTGATCTGGATTAGGAAATGAGATACAAGCAAAACGATAGCAGAGAACAAAGAGATACAGTGAAACCCAACTTCTATTAATGAATAAAAATAACAAAATATTATAAACACAAAATGGCTAGAATGGTGGTAGCTTATCTCTAAAGAGAAAGAGATGTTGGCTATGCTTCATTCACAACAAGATTTACATCACACTCCATTTCCTGCTCAAAGGACCTCCTTCACCTCAATTATATATGGGAGAGTAAGAGGAGAATAATTCCCATGATGCATGTGGGATAAATTGGTCTAAGTTTACAAAATTCCATAGACATGTAAAACTCTAGGAATTTCGAGGCGGTGATTGATCCTAGTATTACTCTAGCCCTGGCATACTTAACTGCAGAGTTCTAATGGGATTCGATGCAGAAACGTTATAGGCATGTACATAATACCATAGGCATTCATTACACGATGATTGCATTACAAAAATCTAAGTCATGTGGTTTTTGGGTCGGAACCCAAAGAAACTTCTCTTAGTCTCTAATTAGATTGTTAATTGAAAATAACTACTTGAAATAACTAACTTTTGGAAGATACGAAGGAGAGCATACCTGGAATCCTACGTTTGAAGTAGATATCACTTAAGGTCTTTCACTCTAGAAATCCTCCAAGACAATCTTCTAAAAAGTCTGCAAACAAATAAGTATGCAATTGAAAATAGGTAGTTATTTGTTAACTAACTAAATACAACCAATTCAATTTAGATGTTAGAGTCAAGACAAGATACATATAATCCTATATAAAACATGAATCAACAAAATATATGGATGAGAATGAGAGATCCTTTATTGATAACAACAAAAGGGTTGGTTACAACTTGTAACCGCTTCAGCACGGTCCCATAACTAGGCTCCAAGTTCCTCCACCCAAGGCCAAATATGTATAGAAGTACCTCTAACACTCTGCACTCTAACAGGTGCAGGGAAGACAAAAGTGTTCTTCCTCACAAGATAAGGAGAATGCAAATTCTGGAAACAAGGGTTTCCAGGTACAGGGGACAATCTCAAACACTAGGGAAACAGGAGAATTGCATGACAATCTTAAAAATGCCAGCATAAGGATGCACTTCTTGGCTTTGTTTTTCCTCCACCCCAAGGCTCTCTTTTATACTCCATTTTGATGGTTGGAGTCGTTATTTATGGGCTTTAGGAAGTTAGGGAACAGAAAAACCCATAAAATTCACCCAAAATGTCAGGATTATATTTTTTTGAGCCAAAAATAACATGTACGTGGGTTGCTAACAAGGAACTCGCGTATGTATGTGAGTTTCTTTAAGGAAAGCCACATACACTTTGATAAATGGGGTTTTTAAATAAATTTTTGAGGAGAAAAAAAAGTATTTTAAGTCTTGCAAGCAAGGAAAGGAATGTAACATAAGCCAATGAGTCATCATATGCATGTGTAGTGGAAAATGACGCTATAACAACTATAATTAACAAATGGAGATGGCATTACATTTCATTCCTCGTCAAAAGGGTGAATATCATGAAAATGTCAATTCAGTGGAAAAGGTGGATCACCACCGAGATCCACTTTGATCAAGGCGACTCCCCAATATGTTTTCTAGATGGATATATAGCTCCTATGATTTGGGGCTTAACAAAAGGAATCATTTCTTCTTGTGATAAGACTCCATATATATATTTGACACTGGTTGATTGTTGCCACCATTTCCTCTAGGTACCAATGGTTGTTCTGGTTGAGATGAAGAGCCCTTGGAGAAATTTTGACCCCATGGGTTTTTACCACCAAAGGGAAACGATGCTTTACCAATGAAAACTTGATATCAAGCCCCCAAATTGATATTGGATCCTGAATTTTGACCAAGTGTCTTCCATTGTTCCTCTTTCTCTGGTGCCTATGATTATTGAGGAGCCTCCTTTTTGCAATCTTTGGTGAAATGGTTGTATTTATGGAAAGGCTTGTATTTAAAAGGAAATTGTTAATAATCAAGCCACTAAATATGTTTTCAGTTATCCAAAGATATGAGGATTGCTTCCAACAACCCTTTCTCTAGATCCACTTCAACGTAGATCCTAACACAAGAGAAAATATTCTCCCTTGGCTCGACCCTATCTATATATCGTCCCAATGTATTGTCGATACATAAAAAGACCATCATCACTCCAATAGTGGAGAGGGAGGTGAGGAAATTCTACCCAAACTAGAATAGTAGAGGGAATGTCATTCTCCGGATTGAAATCTGGAGACCATTGGTTCAAATAAATTTCTATGGCTCCACGACTCACTTCAGAAGATGATATCTTGCTCTTTCTTGGTCTCAAAGAGGAAGGCATTAAATCCCATACCACATAAAATGTTACAGTTGTCTTGTGATACGAGGCTTCCAATCATTCTACAACTAAGTCACCATTGTTGTGGGAGAGGGCCAAATCCTAGTGAATTGTCCCACTAAACTATGATTTCCAAAGGTCAGGGCTTTACGTCTAGATGAAGTTGGGGGAAGCTTAGCATTAGGAATTTTCTCCGGTCTTTCACAAAACGAGTTGAAGTTCTCGTATAAGCAGATACTATAGTTTGAAAAGTCAAAGATTCAACATTAGGAGGGGGTTGTGACTCCCCCTCAAAAGGCACATCCATTACACTCAAAATACAAGAGTGACTGGCCCTAGGGTTTCACAGAGGTTATAGACTTGTCACATTATTCATTCTTAACTAACAATAATATATTTTAGTTCATAAATATTATATTAATAATAAATAAACTTGTTAAATCTTAAATAAAGTAATAGCTCCCAAATATGATAATGGATTAATAAATATGATATATATGACTTTAACAACATATCCATATATAATTATATTATTAACACGTGTATAAATATTCATTTTCCAAAACTATATATATATATATATATATATATATATATATATATATATATAACCTTCAATTGTTTCTAATTATAACATTGACACACACACACACGCACGCGTGAAGGAAGTTGGGAAGGAGAGATGCACTCTGCAGTAACCCTAGTCCCTTTGTGGCAAACCTAGTGAAGGTGCAACTACTTCATTCGAGTTTTGTTATGATGATCACATGAAGTCACAGGTCTCCCTTGTGGAAACTTTAAAGGCTTATATTGCTAGGTGGATGGATGGAAGCATAATTTAAAGACATGGATAATTATTTTCCCCTCGTTGACTACTCGGAGGACACATTATCTGAAGAGTCTATCTTTGTCGAGAACACAATCAAGTCACAAGGCGTCATCTAAGGGTTTTAAAGCGTCATCTGTCTTAAAGAAGGACGAAGGTGTGGGGATCACCAATATCCACAATTTGTGGCCTAGATCGGGACAAGTGGACGAGGATCTACAATCCTGGAAGTCTAAACCTCAATAGTACACAAACCCTATTTGGGGGTCACTGACTGATACTTTTTTTCTGCTTGACTACAAACCATGGTAAGTCGAGCTCTGAACTATTTGTAGTACTTGACTATGATTAGATCATTTATCTTTGTGAAGGGATTTGGGATGGAAAAGAATATGGTAGTGGTTTTATTGGTGGTAAGATAGGTCTTATAAAACTCCAAGGTAGTGATCAATCTGCCTCACTTGTGGCTCCTGCGATAAAAAAATGTAAGGTGGTGAAAAGCAGAGGAGGAGGGGTGACTTTAGTGATTGGAGATGACCTGAAGGTAAGTCAAATTGGTGACTTAGAAGGCCACACAATCATTGGGAAGTTTGGAGGGAGGCGCATGGCATTTCACCCTATCGAATCATGGATTGAAAAGAATTGGACTCCATAGCTGGGCTATATGTTGATTTTGAATATGTTGTCTCGGGACAAGATTAGGATCATTTTGAATTCCAAAGATGATGTTAAGCTAATATTATCGAGTAGATGGTACTGGAATCACAAACTTTTGTGTTTCAAACCATGGCATCCATTGTTTGATTCGTCTGAAGAAGCTTTGACAAGATTTCCCACACCAAAAAAATTGTCGAACCTCCCCCTAGAGTATAAAGGAAATTGTCGACACTTTGGGAAGTTTTATAGCATCAAATGATCCTTATAAGGTTAGAAAAACAAGAACTATGGCTTGCATCCTGGTGGATCTGGACCCTCAAAAAGGGTTATTTGAATCTTTGGATTTGGTGGTGGGAGACAGAAGGTACACACAATTTCTAGATTATCTCAATATTCCATTCTGATGTTCTTGATGTCACAAGTTTGGTCATATTCTCTCGGACCATGATCATAAATTTATCAAAAACTATTATGGGAATGTTCTCGCAAATCTGGGGGCAAGGTCAGAGGTGGCCACAAATTCTGAGGAGCACAAGCATCACCTTCAATCAACACCTTGTACAACCCACATGGGGTCTGATTGTGAAGTAGACATGGGTGGAAATATCTCTTTGGATAGTTAAAATAAGGTTATGATTGGAAATATATCATGTAAGGTACAAGACGTAAGGAGGGATGTTATGTTGGATCCATACCCCTAGGTGGTGTTGAGGCAAAGATATGATTTATCTTACTCAAGCATTTTTTAATCCTGCCTGGCTAAGGAACAATAGTCGAGAATATCACCCTATGTTTTATAGCCTCAAAAAGTATTTCCCAATGCACAAGTATTAATTACAAGGGCTTAGGTTGATTTTTTAAATGAAAAGATTTTTGTAAAATATGAAAAATTTATATAATTTTCTGAAAATACACAAATTACAGAAAGTAACTGTGGAGATCAAAAGCAAAAGAAACCAAGTCACAGATACACACAAATGAGACAGAATAGCAATCGCTTTATTTCATTCCAAGAAATCAAAGTATCTTTCTCTTTACAAAATCCCTATGAGGGCATGGACCAATGTCAAATTTAGATATCCTCGATGAAAACCATACAAAAGGACTCTAACAATAAGTAAAAATTGAACTTTAAAATCTGGATCAGCTTGCCACAGACTACTGCCAATTTGACTTCGCATAATATCCTTTATCAATTATGAAACTTAATCCATAAACAAACAAGTATACACAGACTATCGAATATAGATCAACATCTCTGAAACAAGCATATGAATGATATGGTTCAACTTTGAACCTTGTTGCCTACAATAGGACCCTGCTAGAAAAAAGATAATTAGGCCTTTAATGAACTCAAGAATGAATGAAAATTGAACGATCTCATCAAAACAAAAGAACAAACATTAGTATTGATTTCTCCTTCTATTCTCCCCTTGTTCTTCCTTCTCATTTGGCTTTTATGCATTCCAAATCAATTGAAGTAGTTCAACTACTTTTTTTAGTCAAGTTAATTAAACTTAACTAATTTTAGTTTAGGGAAGTAATAATAATAATAATAGTTAAGGGTCTTTATTTAATAATAACTAAGTAGATGGGACCCCTTGTGACTCCCTTTTGTATTCTTTACAAAAATAAGCACAATTAGATAACCATTTAAACACATGCCTCCTTGTAGCTCCCATAAATATTTCCAAAAATTGAATATTAAATATCAGAAATAATTCAAATCATATCCAAAACATGTAATAACCACATTATCCGAAAAAAATAGCTTGTTGTCCAAAACTTTTTGCAGACCATTGTTTTCAACAACTCAATCATAACACATAAATTAAAATCCATATTTGCCACTTTGAGAGGAAATCCTTCGTTTGTCATTGTTGTCCCATTTCGACTTCCCAGAATTATCCTTAAGGTTGATTCGAACCTTGAGGCTTAATCTCACTAATAACATGGGAGCAATCGTCCTTCATATGCATACGAGAGTACATTGATTTTGATGATTCATTTGAAGGATATGAGGGGGAGGCAACAGCTTTACCCTTGTCTTGTACATGAGGAACATCGGTCTTAAGTCGTTTGCTAGCATGAGAGGACAGAACATGTGAATGTACAAGGGCAATTTGAACATTAGGATTTACAGGTGGAGGAGGAGGAGGCAATGACAAGATGGGACAATCACGATGGTGGGAGACTTATGTATTGACAATCTCTCGCCATCCATCATTTTCAACAACTTCTGGTTGCATGGATATATGAGGAGGCACATGAATACCAGGGATATTTTGAGGTCGGAAGGGAGGCCTCTCTGGTCTAGGCTAAACTATCCCTTTCCCAATCCAATTGAAGAACCCAGCTTTAAATATTTGGTTCAACTCTTGGGGATCGGCATCAAAATGAATTGAGAATCTAGGCCTTTTAGTTCCTTTGTTTTAGTTACCTCTTCCTCTGTTGTTTCTGCCATGACTACCTCTGCTGAAGAAAACTCATCCTGTATGTAGCAATTCATTAGCAACTAGCCCTTAACAAACCATACCTGTCATTCTGTTTATATGAAACAAAGTTTGGCTCAGAAATTGACATAAGACCCATGCAATTCAATCCATAATAAATTATTTAATAACTGCCAAGTGAGCAGGGGGTGAAATAGGGTTCATGGGAGATCTGGGGGGATTGTAATGAGCGAAAAAGTGGAAGCATGACAGGGAATAAAAACATGAGTATTCCTCAACAATTCATTAAATAATTAAACTGTACAATCAAATACCAAAAATATATTAGTTGCCACCTATTTTTGTGTCATATCTTTTACCAATACCATACAGAGTTTTTAATTTATTTTAAAGAACAGGGCATGTAAAAATGAAATTGGGATCATGAGGGGGGCATAATGAGCGAAAAAAGTGATAGTATGAGAGGGCATAACACAGAGATTGTTCATAACAAATAAATTAAATCAAACAACAACCATAACTTTGTTCAGACCGCAATCCAATAAGCATCCACTTTAAAACCAAAATCATTTAACTGTCCCTTATTTACAGACATAATACTTGTTGACTTCAAATAAAAGACAATTCATATGCCCATAATACTTCAATACAATATCTATGCAACATCATAATAACACCATTGTCATTCCATAATTATAACCCTTTGAGCCACAGTTTGTAATATTCCAATGCTAAAACCTTTTCCTTTTACAACAAAATCGAAATATACACAGTGATTCCAACCATCCACATCCAACTATTTATTTCTTAAACTCAAAGAAGAAAAGGCCTAGTATTAACCTCCAACTGTCAACTTTCCAACACTATTTACCATAATCTATTTGTATTAAAACTCATAATCAGGCCTCGATTCAATCACACATAGGTGTTCATTCATATAATCAACACAAGTCTTGATTCGACAAGAGAATTTAACCAAAAAAACATGTAACTCTGAGCCTGGGATTCGTGTACATTTAACATGTACATATTTCCTTCAAAAGAAAATTCCCAACAAAAGACAGAGTCAAATAGTGTCTAAGGAGAACAGAACCAAGATGTGCTCAATGGAGCAATCACACACAGGTGCTTTTTAAACCTTGTTGGGACCAAAATTGTGTTAGGGCTTAATACAACAATGGAGGTAAGAGTAAATAGCTTGACCACAGGAGATAATATTTGAGACACAGGCATTTCATTCTCTTTTAAAAACTTCATTGCAAAGAGGTACAAGAGATGGCTCGATCAAGGAAGGGTCTTCGAAAACACAAAGAGCCCGTGCCCCATTTTTTAAAACAAGTTGTCACAGGGAAGTAACAACAGATAATCACGGAATAATATTTGAAGAAAAAGAGAGCTTATGCCCTTTCCAAATTCACCACTAACACATAACTTTTAACTCAAAATCTTGACAGTGAGGGTAACCAAACAAAACAGTCAGCCACCTCCAATGGATAACGAGAGAGGCGAATTCTTATAAACATTGTGGAAAGAATGCCCGAGCACAACCCGTGGCCAACCCAACACATATATAGGATTCCATTCAAAGTTCTGGGCGATACAAACTCGACTATGCAATGCTTCCAACACAGTTATAGTGAGGGTAATGCCATGACAAATGATAGCTTGAGCTCGGTCCAAACAAAGCAAGAACTATGCAACTTGTAACGGTTTGCATTGCAATTCGGAGGAAAGAACATAACAATGACCAAGGCGAAAAGGAGTGACATCACCTAATACCCAGACTGGTGGTAAAACTCGGGCAATAAAAAAAACTCAGAGCTTGTTACACCATTATCATAACTTTCCACAGAGAATCAAAGTAAAACCCCAAGCTGACAGATATGTTTTAGACGTAAAAAACAAATGCACAAGCTACCCACAACAATAAAATCCATTCTTTTCCTTTAAAACACCAATAGTCCATATTATTCACAGAAGAAACCATAAGCATAACACTGATACACAGTTAAAACTTAAGAAAAACACAGACCTTATGCAATCCTGAGCCAAAAAATCGATTCATAACACAGAGGGAGCATCATGGATGGAAAGTAAAGGAGCCATACCTTGACAATCGCTTGAGAGAAGAGTTGGCCTGTATTTTCCTTTCAAAACCAAAAATTGTGGAGCCTCCACAACCACCAGAGCCAAAAAACCAAATGCAACTATGGCTAGGGTGGCGGGGTCGAGGGTTGTTTGAGGGACGTGCAATAAATGCACGTCGCTTCCTCCCCCAGCCCTATTCAATTCAATGTACAAGCCAACCCATACACCATAACATCAACCATTAATTCAAACAACATTCATTGTTATATCAAATGCTATATCCATTGCATAGTGCACCACCCTAAGTCATGTCAAAACATTAACAACAACCATATGCTATAACGTTACCATATATTCCTCACAAATAATCCTTTAATCAAGCGCATAAGTCTATCAGTTAGGTCCATCACCCTTCATTTGTATCAATCATATATACCTTAAGGTTTGTATATAATCTCTTTTCCTTTTGTTTAAGCTCCCACATCATCACATTATCCTTTTGCATAAGATCATATATAAAATAATTAATCAATGTTTAATGCATAAACATAACACCTGTAAAAAATGATCATTTTATTCATAGTACTACCAGGAGTTGCAAGTGACCATCAAAACCATGTAGCAATAACACATTCGACCAACCATCTTATGTTGCCATGACAAATAAAACCATGACTTGCATCATCAACTGTAGAAGACTGTGTAGGCATCATTATAACAACAAACCAAAATATGGGTGCAACAAATCCATCATAGCGCCACTAGTCTACAAGGGGGTCCCACCTACTAGTTAATTATTATTATTATAAATAAATAATCGAGCTTAGCAATCATTTGTGAGCAATATTCATCGTTACGATTTTAAGCGTCAACAAATTGACGACTCCATAGGGAAATCTATTTTCAACATATTAAGAACTCATATTGTCTAGTTTCAAAGACCAAGTGAACATTAGATCAAGGAAATAGACATCAGAATGATTATGCAACAGGGGGAAGTGAATGGTTTAAGGGAAAAAATGATTTGGGATCTTGGGAATAACTCATGGAAAGTGTTAAGTATGAGGGGGTTTATCCCTGTATGCATAGTCATCTGATTAATCATAGTGAAAGCATTCTTGACTTCAAGGAGAAAAAATTGTTGGTGTGCTCTTTTAAATCTTGGAACGGAGGGAAGAAAAGGAAAGAAGAAATAGGGAATAAAACCAACTATCTTATCTACCAACAGTTGAAGCAGATAATAATTTCAATGATGTCTACAAGGGGGAACATCATGACAGATGTGTAACTTGATTGTTATTGATTAACAATACTTGCATAATAACGTCGTTGTGGAAAAACTAATCCAACATTTTTATTTCTGACAAGAAAGGAAGTCGATAAAAGAAATAAATAGCATAAATGAAACAACAGAAAGAAATAACATCAAAGTAAAATCAAAGAAAATAAAGAAAACTATAATAAAGAAAAAAATTACATACAACATTTAAACTTTCAAGTTGGTTCCACATAGTGTTTTAAGTGGGAACCGTTGATGCTATAGGAAAACAATCGCTCTTCCAAGTCCTTTAGGATATAGGAATTTACACCCAGGACAAAAGCGATCTTAAAAGGACCCAGCCATAACTTTTGGAACTTTGAATGCCTTACTCTATCAGCATGAGTTGAATCCCACAGCAATACCTTCTCATTAACCTTAAATTTGACAGCTTTGGCACTTTTATTGAAATATCTTTTAACAGTTTGTTATCTTCTCTTAATGTTATCCAAGGCAAACGTCCTTTGTTCCTCTAAAGCCAAGAGTGCATTCATTTTTTGAGAGATATTGGAAGAATTTAATTCTTCAACCTGTAGCATCAGCCTTAGAGAAGAAAGTTCCAGCTTGGTAGCTAGAATGGCTTCTTGGCCATAAACAAGTTGGAAAGGAGTGCAACCAATGCTCACCTTGGTGGTAGTGCGATTTGCCCAAAGGGCGCAAGTAAGGAGAGTGTGCCATTGATGAGGCTTATCTTCAATGAGCCTCTTGATAATTCTAATTAGATTTTTGTTAGTAGACTCAGCTTGCCCATTTCCTTAAGGATAATAAGCTGATGAGGTAAGAAATTTAACCCCCAGTTTAGCTAGAAACTGAGTCAGCTTAGTAGAAATAAAAGCGGGACCATTCTCTATAATAATTTCCAAAGGAAGACCAAATCTGGAAAGATATTAGTCTCAGTCCATTTCGTAAAATAGTCTGTGGCTATCAAGATAAAAACTTGCCTTGCTAAAGATGGGGGATTAATATGACCAATAAAGTCCAGACCCCATTTTGAAAAAGGAAAGTCGGGTAGGAAAGGTTGTAAAGGCATGGCAGAAAGACTTTCTTTCCCAGCTAACTTCTGGCACTTGTCACGAGATCTTAAAAAATTATAAGAATCATGAAAGATTCAAGGTCAATAGTATTGTTTTTTGATAATTTTAAAAACAATAGTTTTAGCAGAAAAGTGACCTCCTACATGCATAACATAATCTGAAGATCCATGTCTCTCTTGTAACAATTTATGTTCTTCCTCATTATTCACATAGTGAAGTAACATACCATCGACAGATCTCCTAAAAAAGAAGTCTCCTAAAATGAAGTATCTGGAAGATTCAAGACAGGACCTTCTCCTTTGATGAGTATCTAAGTTATCTGGACATCTTTGATTTTACAAGTAATACACCAGATCTTTATCCCAGGGATGTCCAACTATAGGAAGGATTTGACCGTCAATATAAAATAGTGTTGACAAAGAGCTATCTTGTTCATCAACTTCTTCACTTGTTTCTGCATGCTGAGCTAAGTGAAGGGCTAAGTCATGTCCCCTAATGGTTTTAGAAGTCATGATAGTTAAATCATGCTCCTGGATCTTGGCAAGCCAATGTGCAAGCTTTCCTGAAAGATAAGTTTGTGAGAGCAAAAACTTGACAGCATGTAAAGTGACTTTTACCAACGTGTGCTTACCTTAGATAAAGTGGCGAAATTTTTCAACAGCATTAACAAGAGAAAAAACATGTTTTTCAATATAAGAATATTTGAATTCGTCATCTGACAAGCTTTGACTCATGTAAGCCACTGGTTTTTCATTAACTTGGTCATCATATTGCATGAGGATGCCAGAAACTGCTTCCTCTGTGGCATTAGTATATATAATAAATTCTTTCTCAAAATTCGGCTTCACCAAAACCAGTGCAATAGTTCAAGAACAAATCTACGGACAAAGTTGATAATACCCATAAAGGCTTGAACCTCCTTTTTGGAAGCAGAGGCAGGTAGATTTAGCATACCAGTAATCCTTTCGGGATCTATGCTTATTCCTGAATCAGAGATAATGTGCCCAAGTAGCTTGCCCTTGGTAACGTCAAAGATAGGCTTAGAAGAATTTAAAGAAATGTCAAATTTCCTGTATCGCATGAGAATCTTTCTAAGATGACCGAAATGATCTGATCGATTTTTTGAATACATAGTTAAGTCATCAAGATAAATCTGAATAATTTTTTCGATCAAATCGTCAAAAGCTATTTGCATATCTCTTTGGAAAGTGGCACCTGCATTAGATAAGCCAAAAGGCATACGTTCATAAGTGAAAGTACCCCAACGTGTAATAAAATTGGTTTTATATTTATCTGTCCTTTTTATCTTGATCTGATTATAACCAGAAAAACCCTTAAGTAAGGACATCATCTGTGACCCTGCAACTTGCTACAAAATCATTTCCATATTAGGGAGAGGAAAATGGTCTTTTATGCTAGCTCTATTCAATGTGCGAAAATCAACGCATAGTCTAATCTGACCAGTCGTTTTCTAAACGGGAACCAAATTTGAAACCCACTCATAATACTTAACAGGGAAAATTATCTCAACCTTTAAGAGTTTTTCCAACTCCTTTCGAATAGTTGCTTCCAATGTAGGGTTAATGGGTCTTTGTTTTTGCCTAACCGATTTTATGCCTTCCTTGATAGGGATGGCATGTTGTATAAGAGCAGGATCAAAACCACAAAGTTCCTAATAAGACCAAGCAAAAACATCTTGAAATTCAAGAAGTAATTCAGTGAACTTCAATTTTTCTTCATCATAACATTGGGCACCTATCTTAACATTCTTTGGGGAATCGGGTGTCCCAATGTTCAAGGAAATGGTTTCACCCACTTTCCTTTTTGACTCCTCTTCTTTATGGTTTTCTTTGTTGCCTACATCACTCGATGAAAATGAACTTTCTAGAGGAGTCAAGCCCTTCATAATTTTGTTGTCTTCCATGGATATAATCTCCTTGGGCTTATAAGGTTCATTTTGTATGAAAGCACAGATGCTCTCATCACTAGGGAAGACCTGCCATGACTCTACATTGTCATGGATATGAGGATGATACAAAAATTGAAAGGTGCAATCAGTTCTTTGTGGCAGAAGTTGTCGAGTAGAAGAGGCCGCAAAAACGGCTAACCTGTCAACCATTGAGTTTAGTTCCCTTTTAACATGAGTGATGTTGAAAGATAGCAAGTTCGAGATAAGCGCCCAAACAGTTTGGGTGTAGCATTTCATTAACTTGTTGCTAGGAGAATAAATCTTACGTACAAAGTTTACAACAAGTTCAGAGTCCCCAAAAACTATAAGGTGACCACAATCTAAATTACAGGCATTTTCAATGCCTAGCAGTAATGCTTTGAATTCGGTGACGTGTTTGTGCAAGCAAACTCTAACCTATAGGAAAAGTTATGAATTTTACCTACAGGAGAGTACAAGATAATGCCAGCTCCATTTCCTTCATTGGAGCATGAACCATCAAAGTGCATATGCCACATCCCATCCTCTAGGTTGATTTTTTCTAAGGTAGTGTTGTTCTCATCGGAAAATATGGAATATGGTCCTAGGTCCTCTTCGATATAATTTACATTAGGCTATGAGATGCTTTCTATATAAGGTGAAATTCTTCCCTCCCTTAGGACTATGTTGTTCTTCCCATTCCGAGGAACGGATAAGTGTGTCCCTTCGAGTGAGAGGTATCCACCTGTCAAGGCTTGCAAGTCTCTTCCTAAGATGATTGAATAATTGCTCATTGGCATGTCAAGTACCTGAATATTAAGGGTTGTCCTTATTTCAGGATGTGTGCACAAAACCAAGGTGACGTCCTTGATCTCACCTATGGTCGATTGTTGCAAACTATTATAAGAGAGCATGCTTCTAGCGTTTTCATTTGTACAAGACAAGCCTAGCTCTTCTATAATAATTTTTGACATTACGCTTGGACCTAAACCACCGTCAATTAGAGAACAATAGGATATTTTGTCCATACTCTTTACAGAAATGAAAAATAGGGGTTTTTTTACAGGGTGTCTAAAATTATGTACACCTACTTTATCTACAGTTGAGTCCTCTTCGTCTACCTCTTCAGAGAGATTGTCTATGATGGAAGCTTTTCCTTCCATGGAATTTTTTAGATGCTCTTATTGCTCATGGACGACAACCATGTCCAAGAGGGTAGCATCGGCTTTAATATTAGCCAATTGATTGAGAATATTGTATTTGGAAGAGGGAAGAGGGGAGGGAGTTCCTTGATTGTCAGGAGTTTTAGTAACATGTACAGTAGCAGCTGGTGAAGATGAGCTTGGGCTAGAAGAAGTATGAGGGGGATCATATTTTCCTTTCGAAGCATAGGATTTATTCCTAGTGTTTATGATCATGACACCCTCTGGTTCTGTGAAATCTAGAACAACAATAGTATTTTCAGGCCTTTTACCAAATATTTTATCTCTGCCACTCTTCTTTACCTCACAAGTACTTTCATCATGGTGTTCCTCGCAAAAGTTACACCAACTACGAGGCATGATGGCTTTAGGCTGAAAGTTGTTTTCATTAGGATTCCTAAAGGGTGGTGAAGAAGAAGATGAGGCCCCAAGGGTAAGTGAAGGGACATTTCCCTTTCACTCATACACTATCATTCAGTTATGCATGTCTTGTACAAGTTGTAAGAGGGCGAACATGTCTGTTTGTTTAACTGAATCTCCCTTGGAAAAACCTGTTCTTTCAAGTTGGTCTTCATACTCTAGAAAAGTATGTAGAGCGAAACCAAGATTGTCAATAGCTTTTCTTCAATCCTATGACGGTAGGGGGAAGGTAGAGCATTATAGTAATGCATAAAAGCGGCTTGGTTCTACGAGTAAATAAGTTCAGGAATTTGGTTATATAATTTGGTGAAATGTAAGTTAAAAGACTTGATAGTCTCATCGTCTGTGTACACAATGTTATTATACTCCCGTATTTGTTCAGTTGGGCTCTTAGACTGCCCATAAGTAGATTTGAACCAATAAACTAACTCCTCCCAAGTGGAAAGAATCTTGGGAGGAAGATCAAAGAAATCGGTCGATGCCTTCCCTTCAAGGGAATTAACAAATAAGCCCATACAAGTGTCATTGTCATTTGCTCCTATGTCGTGACAGGCATTAGAAAATGCCACCAAGTGTCCATTCTTAGTGACCATGTTATTTCCTGAAAACCTAGGGAGATGCTCTTTGAATTTTGGAAGTGGATGAGTAGCAGGTGCTAGGTTTAGAGGGGAGGATACATGCCATGGAGTAGTAGTAGCATCCTCTTCAAATTGGAAAAGCCCATACTTTTTAATGACCTTGGCAGGGTTTGTAGTTGATTGAACTGGAATTTAATGACTATACAAGCTGCCAATCACTAATGAGGCCGAGGGTTAAGAAGTTGAGGCACCTCCAGTGCCACTAGAGTGACCGCCAGATGTCATCTTGTGAACGATGGGTAAGAAAGAGAAAGAAAAACTGGTTGAATCAGACAAAGTTCTCCTTAGAGTACCTTGTTGAGTTGAAAAAACAATATTTATTCTTCCTATTTTAGTAATGGGATTGATCTCAGGTGATAAACCTTTCCTTCTCCTAGAGATACAAGGATTTAAGGACATGAAAAGAGAATCAAAACTTTAGGAAAAAAAAAGCTATGGTTGATTCCTAGGCTGTCTTTTCTTGGCTTCCTAGCGTTCTCGGACACTTATGTCTTGCTCAATCACTGCCCACAAGCGTTCAAGCTCAGCCCGGGTGTTAGCAGTTTCTAAGATGGTATTGAATAAGGTTAAAGCAATGTTGGTCTGGTCTTTAAGACCGGGCTCAATATTGGACTGCCTTGTAACAGGTACTATCATGAAGAAAAGAAAATAGTCAAAGAATCAAAAGCAGAAACATAAAAACATTCAATGATAATCAAGCGTACAATCAACCAGAGAGATATGGAAGATCTCCCCAGTATGGTCGCCAAATAAATGTTGAGGCAAAGATACGATTTATCTTACTCAAGCATTTTCGAATCCTATCTGGTTAAGGCAAGATAGTTGAGAATATCACCCTATGTTTTATAGCCTCAAAAAATATTTCCCAATCCACAAGTATTAATTACAAGGGCTTAGGCTAATTTTTTAAATGAAAAGATTGTTGCAAAATATGAATTTTTTATATAATTTTATGAAAATACACAGATTACAGAAAGTAAATGTAGAGATCAAAAGCAAAAGAAACCAAGTCACAGATACACACAAATGAGACAAAATAACAATCGCTTTATTTCATTCCAAGAAATCAAAGTATCTTTCTCTTTACAAAATCCCCATGAGGGCATAAACCAAAGTCAAATTTAGATATCCCCAATGAAAACCATACAAAAGGACTCTGACAAGAAGTAAAAACTGAAATTTAAAATATGGATCATCTTGCCACAGACTGTTGCCAATTTGACTCCGCACAATATCCTTTATCAGTTATGAAACTTAATCCATAAACATACAAGTATACACAAACTATCAAAGATAGATCAACACCTCTGAAACAAACATCTGAATGATATGGTTCAACTTTGAACCCTACTGTCTAGAATAGGACCATGCTGTCAAAAAGAGAATTAGGCCTTTAATGAACTCAAGAATGAATGAAAATTGAACTATCTCATGAAAAAAAAGAGCAAACCTTAGAATTTTTTTCTCCTTCTATTCTCCCCTTGTTCTTCCTTCTCATTTGGCTTTTATGCATTCCAAATAAGTTGAAGCAGTTCAACTACTTCCTTTAGTTAATTTAATTAAACTTAACTAATTTTAGTTTAGGGAAGTAATAATAGTAATAATAGTTAAGGGTCTTTATTTAATAATAACTAAGTAGGTGGGACCCCTTGTGACTCCCTTTTTTATTCTTTAAAAAAATAAACACAATTAGATAACCATTTAAACGCATGCCTCCTTTTAGCTCCCATAAATATTTCCAAAATTTGAATATTAAATATCAGAAATAATTCAAATCATATCCAAAACATGTAATAACCACATTATCCCAAAAAAATAGCTTGTTGTCCAATTTTTTTTGCAGACCATTGTTTTCAACAACTCAAGCATAACACATAAATTAAAGTCCATATTTGCCACTTTGAGAGGCAATCCTTCTTCTGTCATTGTTTTCCCCTTTGGACTTCCCATAATTAGCCTTAGGTTGATTCGAACCTTGAGGTTTAATCTCACTAATAACATGGGAGCAATTGTCCTTCAAATGCATACGAGAGGACACTGATTTTGATGAGTCATTTGAAGGAAATGAGGAGGAGGCAACAACTTTACCTTTGTCTTGTACATGAGGAACATTGGTCTTAAGTCATTTGCTAGCATGAGAGGGTTGAACAGGTGAATGTACAGGGGCAATTTGAACATTAGGATTTACAGGTGGAGGAGGAGGAGGCAATGACAAGTTGGGCCAACCACGATTGTGGGAGATTGTCGGATTGACAATCTCCTGCCATCCATCATTTTCGGGAACTTCTGGTTGCATGGATACATGAGGAGGCACAAGAATACCAGGGATATTTTGAGGCTGGAAGGGAGGCCTCTCTGGTTTAGGCTGAACTATCCCTTGCCCAATCCAATTGGAGAACCCAGCTTGGTTCAACTGTTGGGGATCAAATTCAAAATGAATTGAGAATCTAGGCCTTATAGGCCCTCTGTTCTAGTTACCTCTTCCCCTATTGTTTCTGCCATGACTGCCTCTGCTGAAGAAACTCATCCTGTATGCAACAATTCATCAGCAACTAGCCCTTAACAGACCATACATGACATTTTGTTTATATGAAACAAATTTTGGCTCAAAAGTTGACATAAGACCCTTGCAATTCAATCCATAATAAATTATTTAATAATTTCCAAGTGAGCAGGGGATGAAATAGGGTTCATGGGACATCTGGGGGGATTGTAATGAGCTAAAAAGTGGAAGCATGATAGAGAATAAAAACATGAGTACTGCTCAACAATTCATTAAATAATTAAACTATACAATCAAATACCAAAAATATATCAACTGCCACCTATTTCTGTGTCATATCTTTTACCACTGCCATACAGAGTTTTTAATTTATTTTAAAGAACAGGGCGTGTAAAAATGAAATTGGGATCGTGAGGGGGTATAATGAGCGAAAAAAGTGATAGTATAAGAGGGAATAATAAAGATAATGTTCATAACAAATAAATTAAATCAAATAACAACCATAACTCTGTTCAAACCACAATCCAATAATCATCCACTTTAAAACCAAAATCATTTAACTGTCCCTTATTTATAGACATAATACTTGCTGACTTCAAATAAAAGACAATTCATATGCTCATAATGCTTCAATTATAGCATCCTTCGTATCTATACAATATCTATGCAACATCATAACAACACCATTGCTAATTCCATAATTATAACCCTTCGAGCCACAATTTGTTATATTCCAATGCTAAACCCTTTTCCTTTTAAAACAAAATCGAAATATACACAGTGATTCCAACCATCCACATCCAACTATTTATTTCGTAAACTCAAATAAGAACATGCCCAATATTAACCTCCAACTGTCAACTTTCCAACACTCATCACCATAATCTATTTGTATTAAAACTCATAATCATACCCCGATTCAATCACACACATGTGTTCATTCATATAATCAACACAAGTCTTGATTCAACAATAACATTTAACCAAAAGAACATGTAACTATGAGCCTGAGATTCGTGTACATTTAACATGTACAGATTTCCTTCAAAAGAAAATGCCTAACAAAAGACAGAGTCAAATAGTGCCTGAGGAGAATAGAACCAAGATGTGCTCAATGGACCAATCACACACAGGTGATTTCAAACCTTGTTGGGACCAAGATCATGTTAGGGCTTAACACAACAATGGAAGTAAGAGTAAATATCTTGACCACAGGAGATAATCTTTGAGACACAGACATTTCGTGCTCTTTTAAAAAATTCATTGCAGAGAGGTATAAGAGATGGCTCGATCAAGGAAGAGTCTTTGAAAACATAGACAACCCGTGCCCCTTTTTTTAAAACAAGTTGTCATAGTGAAGTAACAATAGATATTCAAGGAATAATCTTTGAAGAAACAGAGAGCTTATGCCCTTTTCCAAATTCACCATTGACACATAACTTTTAACTCAAAATCTTGACAATGAGGGTAACCAAACATAATAGTCAGCCACCTCCAATGGATAATGAGAGAGGTGAATTCTTATAAACATTGTGGAAAGAATGCTCGAGCACAACCCGTGGCCAACCCAACACATATATTGGCTTCCTCAAATTTATGGGCAATACAACCTTGACTATGCAATGCTTCCGGCACGGTGATAGTGAGGGTAATGCCATGACAAATGATAGCTCGGGATTGATCCAAACAAAGCAAGAACTATGCAACTCTTAAGGGTTTGCATTGCAATTCGGATGAACGAACATAACAACGACCGAGGTGAAAAGGAGTGACAACACCTAATACCTAGACTGGTGGTAAAACCCACGCAATAAAAAAAACTCAGATCTTTTTACACCATTATTAAAATTTTCCACGGAGAATCAGAGTAAAACCCCAAGTTGACCAACATGTTTTACACCAAAAAAACCAATGCATAGGCTACCCACAACAATAAAATCCATTCTTTTTCTTTAAAACGCCAACAGTCTAGATTATTCATAGAAGAAACCATAACCACAACACTGGTACACAGTCAAAACTTAAGAAAAACACAGACCTCGTGCAATCCTGAGCCAAAAAATCGATTCATAACATAGAGGGACCATCATGGATGGAATGTAAAGGAGCCATACCTAGAAAAATTGGTCGAGGGAAGAGTTGGCCTATATTTTTCTTTCAAAACCAGAAATCATGGAGACTCCACAACGACCAGAGCTGAAAAACCAAATGCAACTATGGCTAGGGTGATGGGGTCGAGGGTTGTTTGAGTGACGTGCAGTAAATGCACGTCGCTTCCTCCCCCAACCCTATTCAATTCAACATACAAGCCAACCCATACACCATAACATCAACCATTAATTCAAACAACATCCATTACTATATCAAATGCTATATCCATTGCATAGTGTGCCACCCTAAGTCGTGTCAAAACATTAACAACAACCATATGCTATAACATTACCATACATGCCTCACAAATAATCCTTTAATCAAGCACATAAGTCTAGCAGTTAGGTCCACCACCCTTCATTTGTATCAATCATATATACCTTAAGGTTTGTATATAATCTCTTTTCCTTTTGTTAAGCTCCCACATCATCACATTATCCTTTTGCATAAGATCATATATAAAATAATTAATCAATGTTTAATGCATAAACACAACACTTGTAATAAATGATCCTTTTATCCATAGTACTGCCATGAGTTGCAAGTGACCATCAAAACCATCTAGCAATAACACATTCGACCAACCATCTTATGTTGCCATGACGAATAAAACCATGACTTGCATCATCAACTGTAGAAGACTATGTAGGCATTATTATAACAACAAACCAAAATATGAGTGCAACACATCCATCATAGCACCACTAGTCTACGAGGGGGTCCCACCTACTAGTTAATTATTATTATTATTATAAATAAATAATAGTGCTTAGCAATCATTTGCGAGCAGTATTCATCGTTGCGATTTTAAGCGTCAACAGGTGGCTTTTGGAGTGGTGATGGAACTCTCGGCTTCTTAACGTAGTCAACTAGAAGTGGGTTGGTCCAAAAGTGTGAGAATGCCTCTAGATCCCTGTAAGAGTTTTGAAAACACTTCCCCTCCTTCAAAAGTCAAGGACAAGAAAGGAGTTATATCGCCTAGGGTTGGGGTTGATTAGTGGATTGTGCCACTTCGAGGAAGATTATGAACCTAGCTCCACTGATCTATGTGAATCTTCTCTTTTCCATGTTGATTTAGCATTCGATGAACCCCTCGTGTTCTCTTTGATAGAGGAAAGACCTAGATTGTCCTCAATGGGCTCTCACTCATCCTCTTCAGGTCGGGAAGCCTACTTTTTTAGGTCTAGGGTTACAACTACTTAATCGACCTTTATGAGAGCCTTGGGATTTGATGATTCTTTGGTATCTAGTCGCTCAAAAGCAGTCCATAAGTGGACCCTCAAGCATGCACGGGAGAGGGCTAGTTGTTAAGTTTCATAGGGGTGTCAATGCCTTATTTTTGGGTCCTTAGAGCAAGGCAAGCCCTAAAACAGATCTCCCCATGAAAATATTATCGATCAACATTAGGGCCATTGTGAGGAGAGTAGAGAAGCTCTATGTCAAGAGGCTCATTACGACCAAAATACCATATGCGGTATTTATACAAGAAACAATGGGAGTGTGTGAGGATACTGTTCCAAAGTTAACTAAGTTGTTCCTTGGTTGGCATTTGTGGGTCTAGATGCGGATGGGAATTTAGGTGGTTTGATAGTAGGTTTCTCTACAAATTGCTCTATTACAAATTGTTGTGTTATTTTTTCAGGACTTATCTTGGAACTGCATTGTAAAGATATGGATAAGTATATCAAATTTTATAATATTTATGGGCCCTATGGGAATTATGAAGATTACTAGAACTGATTTTTTTCTCTTAGAATCTTTCATGAAGGAAATGCAATCTGTGATGGTGACTTAAATTTTATCCTGCACATGGATGAGTCATTGGGGGATTTGGAACAGGAAGACAAACTCTTGCATCGTCTTGAGGCAATAGGGTTGATTGATGTTGAAATGATTGAAATTACTCTGACATGGTGCAACAACAAAGTAGGTAATGAGGGGATAAGAAAATAGTTAGATCGTTTTCTGGTGCCCTATTCTTTATTATAGGATTTCAAGATTTACCGATCATGGGTTGGTAAATTAAGGATCTTTGCCCACTTTTGTATAATGTTGGAGTTGGCATTAGCCCCGGACAAGCCTGATGCACCCTTTAAATATAACTCTTCGTGGATGGAGATTGATGAGTTCAAGGATCTGTTGTGTGTGGTGGAGGAGGTAAGGACCTCAGGTAAACTATATCCCAACCTCAATTATACCCTTATCATTGTCATCCTGAAACTTGATCATCCTTCGTTCGTTGTTGATGTTCAACCCATCGCACTTTGTAACTACATTGACAAAATAATTGAGAAGATTATAGCTGTCGGAATTAAGCCCTACCTCTCAAATTTTATCAATCCTAAAAAAATTGGTTTTTTAAAAGGTTGCCTTATTCATGAGGCAATTGGGTCATCCCAAGAAGGCCTACACACCATCAAAACACAAATAGAGCAGTCTTGGTTCTCAATATATATCTATCAAAAGCATATGAACCTCTTTCATGGTTGTATCTTCATCTATTGCTCCTCTATATTGGTTTTGGGTTGGACATGGTGAGGTGGATAATGACTGGAGTCTTGACAGTGTCCTTCGATGTTCTTATAAACGGGGTGGGCTCCCCTTTTTTCAAGGCTAGCATGGGTCTTCGTCATGGCTTCCTACTGTCACCTTACCTTTTTCTTCTCATTATGGATGGTCTCAACCATGCTCTGTAGGTCGCTAAAAGCCAAAATTTGGTGAAGGGTCTTCAAATAGGAAGGCATGTGAACCTATCACACTTACTATTCATGGATAATATATTAATTGTATGCTTGTGTGATTGCTCAAAAGGGTGAAACTTGAAGGAAATTCTATATTTGTTATGTGATACGACGGGAATGTTAATCAATAATGAAAAATCTGTCATTTTCTCTTTGGATTGTATAAAGGTGGAATGAGCTCAAATTGAACCTATCTTTCATTTATTTATTCATGATTTTGGGGAAGTCATCAAATACATGGGTTTCATCCTAAAGCCAAATAATTATGGAAAAGTGGATTGGAGATGGTTGTTAGCATGTATTGAGAAGAGGATTAGTTGTTGGTGCAATACATGGATATCGTGTGGTAGTAAACTCACCCTGGTTAAATTGGTTTTGGAAGATATTCCAGTATATTAGCATATTTTAGCTTATATTCCAAAAGGGGTGCTCACTAGTATCAAGAAGCTATGTTTTAATTATCTATGGAAAAATAGTGCATAATACCTTGGCTCACATTTGGTTGCATGGAAGCAACTATCCAAACCAAAATCTCGAAGGGGGTGAGGTTTAAAGATTCTTTTGGTAAGGCACTTGCGACAAAGTCTCTATGGGTTTTTATTACACAATATAGTTTGTGGAGGTGTCTTCTTATAGATAAATACATGTACCCAAATTCCATCATTGGCTATAATCGCCATAGACAAAAGCCTACCCAAAATTCTTCCAACCAGTGGCAGGCATTAGTTTTGGCCTTTCATATATTACCGATAGATTTCTTGCTTGGAAGGTAGGGACATGTTCAAAAGTGAGGGTGGGTGTTGATGTTATAGCATGGTGTTACAAACATAGATTTCTCTCAAATGGACTTATCACATGTCTTCGTGAAGCAGGACAAAGCACAATAAATAGGTGCGGGGAGGAGGAGCTCTTGACGACTTTGAGGCAAGGCTTGAAGTCAATGGAAGCTTTGAATTTAAACGCATAGTGGCATCCTGAATGTATGATGTATATTCGAGGTTTGCTAAAGGCTCATGTTCGACTCTCAAAAAATGAGGATGGACTAGTATAGTAATATAAAAATTAGGGGGAAAATACACTTCCCATTTGGGATACCAAGCATTGATTTGTGAAGAGGCTCAAGAGTCGAAGTGGTGGTTTTCAAAGTTGTGGAAAATCAAAGAACTGCCAAAGAGTATATTATTTTTTTGGCTTGTTCTTCAAGGAAAAGTCCTCACCTAGGACCACTTACAAATAAGGGAAGCAAGTACCTGGGTTTTGCTATCTATGAAAAAAATCGAATGAAACAAACTCTCATTTGTTTTTAGGGTGCTCTTTCATGATTCATGTTTGGTAGGAAATTGAGTAGGTGTTGTGTATATCAGTTCTTTGGCAAAAAGAATCTCCTTTTGATTTTTGTCATGAGTTTTTCCTAAATCCCTCTTTAAAACCATTACACCCATTACCTATTCTGGTGGCTTGGGGCATATGTCTTGCTCGAAATTCTGGGATTTTTGAAGGTAGGGCTCTTCCCTCCTTCAAAATATCACAACAAGAGTTGGCCTTGTTATCAAATTTCAAATCTGTGCCAAAAGGGATCAAAACTAAAGTCGTAAAAAAAGTGTTGATTGACAAGTCCATGGCATGTTTTTTTTTTATTTTTTTATGGTGCATTCTAGGGAGAGAATGGGACGTGTGGCCTCAGCTTTGTGCTCCATTTCTTTGATCTTCACTTCATCTCTGGGAAGCCTAATTTGGGTAATGACACAGATAACAAAGGAGAGTTCATGCCCTTCTCGAACTCCTTAAATGTGCTTTGAAATGGAATGTTCACACATTACAAGTATTTTGGGACTCCAAATTAGTTGTTTATTGGATGAATGAGGGTGTGCAATTGATTGATCATGCCTTCTATTTTATCGAACAATTCTTGAAAACTTGTGCCATAAACTTCCAGAGCTTATCTATTGTTCATGTTTACAAAGAAAATAATGTCTTGGCGGAATCACTTTCCAAAGAGGCCATCTCTTTGATTGAAATCAAGCTCATTTTGGAGGTACATGAATACAGGGAGGTGCATTCCTTCTAGGAAGATCTTTTCTCTATCATCTAGGCTCTTCTGTGATGTGTTTTTGAGGATTGATAACAACTTATTTTTTTGTTTTCAATCTAAAATGTAAAAGTCAGAAGACTTAGATTTTGAATATGCTATTAATAGGAGACGTGAGGTTTGTTTTTTGGATGTGCTTGGCACCTAAGGATTATATCTTTGGTTTTCTCTAGAAACAAATATACATTTTTTATTTTTTATTTTCCGGGAAAAAAAATACCCACACACACAACCGACTATCGTAATAATTAGTTTTCAATATTGTATTAATATAAGTTGACCAATATACTAGTTTTCAATGGAAAGATTTTAATTCAATCTTATTGATATTAATTCACATTATGGATCATATTCTCTTCATAAAATTATTCATGAGGATGGACCACGATAGTTTGGTCTGAAACGTTGATTTAAAAATAGATGCAATATTTCTCGAAATTTCCTCATACAACGACCTTGATTTCTAGTCAATAATGGGAAACCGTTTCCACCTCCATTGTGCACTTGAAAGCCTTCCTCTCGAAGAGAATGAGGTAAAACCCTTTCCCAAGCTATAAATATCCCTCTCTCTCTCTCACTAGTTATGGTTATTTGGGTAAGCTATTATATGGTTAACCTTTATTATCGAACCAAGATGATAATTGATACAAAAGCATCAGTAAGTGTGTGGCAAAGTAAAATATTGTAATGTGTATGGAGATTAGCCTCATCACTAATACAAAAGCATTGGTAATTGTATTGGTAGAGTAGAATCTTGGAATGCATATGGAGATTAGCTTCATAAAATAATTTATAGTAGGAATTTTGTAATGGCTAGTCCAAGAAGGTTTTTTCCTACCAACTCACCAATCATGCAAGTCAATATTTGGAATCCAAATGTATAGGACAAATAGAGAGAGAGAGAGAGAGAGAGAGAGAGAGAGAGAGAGAGAGTGGTTTACTAAACAGAGTGTTTGAGATGACATGGTTCACAAGTAGGTAGACAAGGGTGCCATGCCCTAAAATACACCTTCGACCTTATTAGTCGTAAGTGTAGGTTCACCTTAGGATCATATTAAATATCAATGCATCTACATTTACTTTTCAAAAGACATAAAGATTCCCACAATTGTGTTGTGTCTTGATATGTAAAGGATTGCTTGATTGGTCTCTTCAGATGCCTTCCTTAAATGAAAACAAGAACTTCTATTTTTGAAGAAATTCTAAAATAAAAATTACAAAACATTCCAAAACGGTAGTAAATAACTAAGTTTCATTCCTCTTTTTGGTATGTAAAGCCTCATAGATGTGTTGTGTGTTGATGCTTGGATATCCATTTTGAACATCAATATAAGGGTTTGAACCTCCCATCATTGCCAAAACAAGCAAAGTTCAATGTATGATGAAAACATCTCAAAAGCATGGCATTCAATTTGTTAAGGGTATGATAATTAATAATATGATCATCCTAGTATAAGAGCTTGTAGTCTAGTTATCGCCCATCACTAAGGGAAGGGTTCAATGTGCATATGATAATGTTGATTTCTCTCACAAGCCAAAACCCAAAATTGAAAACAATAAGTTGTTAAAGGCAAACAATTCATGACCCTACCCTTGGCCATTTCCAAAGGTCTCATGGATGGATAGGAACTTGTTTAGATTGTCAATGTTGATCCTTTTATTTTTGGGTGGGGACTTGCCCCACATGACCCTAACCAACCTCCTCCTATGACACTGGAATGATCACTCTTTAGTATTATTATGCTTGAGCATGTGCCATTTGTTGTTATGAATGATTTTCTCTTGACATTATG